>JASWHU010000369.1:0-92978 GCA_030819815.1 Strix occidentalis | reverse complement strand
GTGCTTTCTTTCCTTCTGAACAAGTGTTAGTGTTTTCTGCACAAACGCGATTCTGAGAAGCAATCGGAACACTTTTGCTTCCCAGGCACAGAGAAGGTGCTAGCAGGGAATTCTCTGCCTGCCTTTCCCCAGTGCTCTGCAAGCTCTCCAGGGCAACATAAAATCTGGGGCTCTGTGCTTTCTTTCCTTCTGAACAAGTGTTAGTGTTTTCTGCACAAACGCGATTCTGAGAAGCAATGTGAACACTTTTGCTTCCCAGGCACAGAGAAGGTGCTAGCAGGGAATTCTCTGCCTGCCTTTCCCCAGTGCTCTGCAAGCTCTCCAGGGCAACATAAAATCTGGGGCTCTGTGCTTTCTTTCCTTCTGAACAAGTGTTAGTGTTTTCTGCACAAACGCGATTCTGCGAAGCAATGTGAACACTTTTGCTTCCCAGGCACAGAGAAGGTGCTAGCAGGGAATTCTCTGCCTGCTTTTCCCCAGTGCTCTGCAAGCTCTCCAGGGCAACATAAAATCTGGGGCTCTGTGCTTTCTTTCCTTCTGAACAAGTGTTAGTGTTTTCTGCACAAACGCGATTCTGCGAAGCAATGTGAACACTTGTACTTCCCAGGCACAGAGAAGGTGCTAGCAGGGAATTCTCTGCCTGCCTTTCCCCAGTGCTCTGCAAGCTCTCCAGGGCAACATAAAATCTGGGGCTCTGTGCTTTCTTTCCTTCTGAACAAGTGTTAGTGTTTTCTGCACAAACGCGATTCTGCGAAGCAATGTGAACACTTGTGCTTCCCAGGCACAGAGAAGGTGCTAGCAGGGAATTCTCTGCCTGCCTTTCCCCAGTGCTCTGCAAGCTCTCCAGGGCAACATAAAATCTGGGGCTCTGTGCTTTCTTTCCTTCTGAACAAGTGTTAGTGTTTTCTGCACAAACGCGATTCTGCGAAGCAATGTGAACACTTTTGCTTCCCAGGCACAGAGAAGGTGCTAGCAGGGAATTCTCTGCCTGCTTTTCCCCAGTGCTCTGCAAGCTCTCCAGGGCAACATAAAATCTGGGGCTCTGTGCTTTCTTTCCTTCTGAACAAGTGTTAGTGTTTTCTGCACAAACGCGATTCTGCGAAGCAATGTGAACACTTTTGCTTCCCAGGCACAGAGAAGGTGCTAGCAGGGAATTCTCTGCCTGCTTTTCCCCAGTGCTCTGCAAGCTCTCCAGGGCAACAGAAAATCTGGGGCTCTGTGCTTTCTTTCCTTCTGAACAAGTGTTAGTGTTTTCTGCACAAACGCGATTCTGCGAAGCAATGTGAACACTTTTGCTTCCCAGGCACAGAGAAGGTGCTAGCAGGGAATTCTCTGCCTGCCTTTCCCCAGTGCTCTGCAAGCTCTCCAGGGCAACATAAAATCTGGGGCTCTGTGCTTTCTTTCCTTCTGAACAAGTGTTAGTGTTTTCTGCACAAACGCGATTCTGCGAAGCAATGTGAACACTTTTGCTTCCCAGGCACAGAGAAGGTGCTAGCAGGGAATTCTCTGCCTGCCTTTCCCCAGTGCTCTGCAAGCTCTCCAGGGCAACATAAAATCTGGGGCTCTGTGCTTTCTTTCCTTCTGAACAAGTGTTAGTGTTTTCTGCACAAACGCGATTCTGCGAAGCAATGTGAACACTTGTGCTTCCCAGGCACAGAGAAGGTGCTAGCAGGGAATTCTCTGCCTGCCTTTCCCCAGTGCTCTGCAAGCTCTCCAGGGCAACATAAAATGTGGGGCTCTGGGCTTTCTTTCCTTCTGAACAAGTGTTAGTGTTTTCTGCACAAACGCGATTCTGCGAAGCAATGTGAACACTTGTACTTCCCAGGCACAGAGAAGGTGCTAGCAGGGAATTCTCTGCCTGCCTTTCCCCAGTGCTCTGCAAGCTCTCCAGGGCAACATAAAATCTGGGGCTCTGTGCTTTCTTTCCTTCTGAACAAGTGTTAGTGTTTTCTGCACAAACGCGATTCTGCGAAGCAATGTGAACACTTGTGCTTCCCAGGCACAGAGAAGGTGCTAGCAGGGAATTCTCTGCCTGCCTTTCCCCAGTGCTCTGCAAGCTCTCCAGGGCAACATAAAATCTGGGGCTCTGTGCTTTCTTTCCTTCTGAACAAGTGTTAGTGTTTTCTGCACAAACGCGATTCTGCGAAGCAATGTGAACACTTGTACTTCCCAGGCACAGAGAAGGTGCTAGCAGGGAATTCTCTGCCTGCCTTTCCCCAGTGCTCTGCAAGCTCTCCAGGGCAACATAAAATCTGGGGCTCTGTGCTTTCTTTCCTTCTGAACAAGTGTTAGTGTTTTCTGCACAAACGCGATTCTGCGAAGCAATGTGAACACTTTTGCTTCCCAGGCACAGAGAAGGTGCTAGCAGGGAATTCTCTGCCTGCTTTTCCCCAGTGCTCTGCAAGCTCTCCAGGGCAACATAAAATCTGGGGCTCTGGGCTTTCTTTCCTTCTGAACAAGTGTTAGTGTTTTCTGCACAAACGCGATTCTGCGAAGCAATGTGAACACTTTTGCTTCCCAGGCACAGAGAAGGTGCTAGCAGGGAATTCTCTGCCTGCCTTTCCCCAGTGCTCTGCAAGCTCTCCAGGGCAACATAAAATCTGGGGCTCTGTGCTTTCTTTCCTTCTGAACAAGTGTTAGTGTTTTCTGCACAAACACGATTCTGCGAAGCAATGTGAACACTTTTGCTTCCCAGGCACAGAGAAGGTGCTAGCAGGGAATTCTCTGCCTGCCTTTCCCCAGTGCTCTGCAAGCTCTCCAGGGCAACATAAAATCTGGGGCTCTGTGCTTTCTTTCCTTCTGAACAAGTGTTAGTGTTTTCTGCACAAACGCGATTCTGCGAAGCAATGTGAACACTTGTGCTTCCCAGGCACAGAGAAGGTGCTAGCAGGGAATTCTCTGCCTGCCTTTCCCCAGTGCTCTGCAAGCTCTCCAGGGCAACATAAAATCTGGGGCTCTGTGCTTTCTTTCCTTCTGAACAAGTGTTAGTGTTTTCTGCACAAACGCGATTCTGCGAAGCAATGTGAACACTTGTACTTCCCAGGCACAGAGAAGGTGCTAGCAGGGAATTCTCTGCCTGCCTTTCCCCAGTGCTCTGCAAGCTCTCCAGGGCAACATAAAATCTGGGGCTCTGTGCTTTCTTTCCTTCTGAACAAGTGTTAGTGTTTTCTGCACAAACGCGATTCTGCGAAGCAATGTGAACACTTGTGCTTCCCAGGCACAGAGAAGGTGCTAGCAGGGAATTCTCTGCCTGCCTTTCCCCAGTGCTCTGCAAGCTCTCCAGGGCAACATAAAAGCTGGGGCTCTGTGCTTTCTTTCCTTCTGAACAAGTGTTAGTGTTTTCTGCACAAACGCGATTCTGCGAAGCAATGTGAACACTTGTACTTCCCAGGCACAGAGAAGGTGCTAGCAGGGAATTCTCTGCCTGCCTTTCCCCAGTGCTCTGCAAGCTCTCCAGGGCAACATAAAATCTGGGGCTCTGTGCTTTCTTTCCTTCTGAACAAGTGTTAGTGTTTTCTGCACAAACGCGATTCTGCGAAGCAATGTGAACACTTGTGCTTCCCAGGCACAGAGAAGGTGCTAGCAGGGAATTCTCTGCCTGCCTTTCCCCAGTGCTCTGCAAGCTCTCCAGGGCAACATAAAATCTGGGGCTCTGTGCTTTCTTTCCTTCTGAACAAGTGTTAGTGTTTTCTGCACAAACGCGATTCTGCGAAGCAATGTGAACACTTTTGCTTCCCAGGCACAGAGAAGGTGCTAGCAGGGAATTCTCTGCCTGCTTTTCCCCAGTGCTCTGCAAGCTCTCCAGGGCAACATAAAATCTGGGGCTCTGTGCTTTCTTTCCTTCTGAACAAGTGTTAGTGTTTTCGGCACAAACGCGATTCTGCGAAGCAATGTGAACACTTGTACTTCCCAGGCACAGAGAAGGTGCTAGCAGGGAATTCTCTGCCTGCTTTTCCCCAGTGCTCTGCAAGCTCTCCAGGGCAACATAAAATCTGGGGCTCTGGGCTTTCTTTCCTTCTGAACAAGTGTTAGTGTTTTCTGCACAAACGCGATTCTGCGAAGCAATGTGAACACTTTTGCTTCCCAGGCACAGAGAAGGTGCTAGCAGGGAATTCTCTGCCTGCCTTTCCCCAGTGCTCTGCAAGCTCTCCAGGGCAACATAAAATCTGGGGCTCTGTGCTTTCTTTCCTTCTGAACAAGTGTTAGTGTTTTCTGCACAAACGCGATTCTGCGAAGCAATGTGAACACTTTTGCTTCCCAGGCACAGAGAAGGTGCTAGCAGGGAATTCTCTGCCTGCCTTTCCCCAGTGCTCTGCAAGCTCTCCAGGGCAACATAAAATCTGGGGCTCTGTGCTTTCTTTCCTTCTGAACAAGTGTTAGTGTTTTCTGCACAAACGCGATTCTGCGAAGCAATGTGAACACTTGTGCTTCCCAGGCACAGAGAAGGTGCTAGCAGGGAATTCTCTGCCTGCCTTTCCCCAGTGCTCTGCAAGCTCTCCAGGGCAACATAAAATCTGGGGCTCTGTGCTTTCTTTCCTTCTGAACAAGTGTTAGTGTTTTCTGCACAAACGCGATTCTGCGAAGCAATGTGAACACTTGTACTTCCCAGGCACAGAGAAGGTGCTAGCAGGGAATTCTCTGCCTGCCTTTCCACAGTGCTCTGCAAGCTCTCCAGGGCAACATAAAATCTGGGGCTCTGTGCTTTCTTTCGTTCTGAACAAGTGTTAGTGTTTTCTGCACAAACGCGATTCTGCGAAGCAATGTGAACACTTGTGCTTCCCAGGCACAGAGAAGGTGCTAGCAGGGAATTCTCTGCCTGCCTTTCCCCAGTGCTCTGCAAGCTCTCCAGGGCAACATAAAATCTGGGGCTCTGTGCTTTCTTTCCTTCTGAACAAGTGTTAGTGTTTTCTGCACAAACGCGATTCTGCGAAGCAATGTGAACACTTGTACTTCCCAGGCACAGAGAAGGTGCTAGCAGGGAATTCTCTGCCTGCCTTTCCCCAGTGCTCTGCAAGCTCTCCAGGGCAACATAAAATCTGGGGCTCTGTGCTTTCTTTCCTTCTGAACAAGTGTTAGTGTTTTCTGCACAAACGCGATTCTGCGAAGCAATGTGAACACTTTTGCTTCCCAGGCACAGAGAAGGTGCTAGCAGGGAATTCTCTGCCTGCTTTTCCCCAGTGCTCTGCAAGCTCTCCAGGGCAACATAAAATCTGGGGCTCTGTGCTTTCTTTCCTTCTGAACAAGTGTTAGTGTTTTCTGCACAAACGCGATTCTGCGAAGCAATGTGAACACTTTTGCTTCCCAGGCACAGAGAAGGTGCTTGCAGGGAATTCTCTGCCTGCCTTTCCCCAGTGCTCTGCAAGCTCTCCAGGGCAACATAAAATCTGGGGCTCTGTGCTTTCTTTCCTTCTGAACAAGTGTTAGTGTTTTCTGCACAAACGCGATTCTGCGAAGCAATGTGAACACTTGTGCTTCCCAGGCACAGAGAAGGTGCTAGCAGGGAATTCTCTGCCTGCCTTTCCCCAGTGCTCTGCAAGCTCTCCAGGGCAACATAAAATCTGGGGCTCTGTGCTTTCTTTCCTTCTGAACAAGTGTTAGTGTTTTCGGCACAAACGCGATTCTGAGAAGCAATGTGAACACTTGTACTTCCCAGGCACAGAGAAGGTGCTTGCAGGGAATTCTCTGCCTGCCTTTCCCCAGTGCTCTGCAATCTCTCCAGGGCAACATAAAATCTGGGGCTCTGTGCTTTCTTTCCTTCTGAACAAGTGTTAGTGTTTTCTGCACAAACGCGATTCTGAGAAGCAATGTGAACACTTGTACTTCCCAGGCACAGAGAAGGTGCTAGCAGGGAATTCTCTGCCTGCCTTTCCCCAGTGCTCTGCAATCTCTCCAGGGCAACATAAAATCTGGGGCTCTGTGCTTTCTTTCCTTCTGAACAAGTGTTAGTGTTTTCTGCACAAACGCGATTCTGCGAAGCAATGTGAACACTTGTACTTCCCAGGCACAGAGAAGGTGCTAGCAGGGAATTCTCTGCCTGCCTTTCCCCAGTGCTCTGCAAGCTCTCCAGGGCAACATAAAATCTGGGGCTCTGTGCTTTCTTTCCTTCTGAACAAGTGTTAGTGTTTTCTGCACAAACGCGATTCTGAGAAGCAATCGGAACACTTTTGCTTCCCAGGCACAGAGAAGGTGCTAGCAGGGAATTCTCTGCCTGCCTTTCCCCAGTGCTCTGCAAGCTCTCCAGGGCAACATAAAATCTGGGGCTCTGTGCTTTCTTTCCTTCTGAACAAGTGTTAGTGTTTTCTGCACAAACGCGATTCTGAGAAGCAATGTGAACACTTTTGCTTCCCAGGCACAGAGAAGGTGCTAGCAGGGAATTCTCTGCCTGCCTTTCCCCAGTGCTCTGCAAGCTCTCCAGGGCAACATAAAATCTGGGGCTCTGTGCTTTCTTTCCTTCTGAACAAGTGTTAGTGTTTTCTGCACAAACGCGATTCTGCGAAGCAATGTGATCACTTTTGCTTCCCAGGCACAGAGAAGGTGCTAGCAGGGAATTCTCTGCCTGCCTTTCCCCAGTGCTCTGCAAGCTCTCCAGGGCAACATAAAATCTGGGGCTCTGTGCTTTCTTTCCTTCTGAACAAGTGTTAGTGTTTTCTGCACAAACGCGATTCTGCGAAGCAATGTGAACACTTTTGCTTCCCAGGCACAGAGAAGGTGCTAGCAGGGAATTCTCTGCCTGCCTTTCCCCAGTGCTCTGCAAGCTCTCCAGGGCAACATAAAATCTGGGGCTCTGTGCTTTCTTTCCTTCTGAACAAGTGTTAGTGTTTTCTGCACAAACGCGATTCTGCGAAGCAATGTGAACACTTGTACTTCCCAGGCACAGAGAAGGTGCTAGCAGGGAATTCTCTGCCTGCTTTTCCCCAGTGCTCTGCAAGCTCTCCAGGGCAACATAAAATCTGGGGCTCTGTGCTTTCTTTCCTTCTGAACAAGTGTTAGTGTTTTCTGCACAAACGCGATTCTGCGAAGCAATGTGAACACTTTTGCTTCCCAGGCACAGAGAAGGTGCTAGCAGGGAATTCTCTGCCTGCCTTTCCCCAGTGCTCTGCAAGCTCTCCAGGGCAACATAAAATCTGGGGCTCTGTGCTTTCTTTCCTTCTGAACAAGTGTTAGTGTTTTCTGCACAAACGCGATTCTGCGAAGCAATGTGAACACTTTTGCTTCCCAGGCACAGAGAAGGTGCTAGCAGGGAATTCTCTGCCTGCCTTTCCCCAGTGCTCTGCAAGCTCTCCAGGGCAACATAAAATCTGGGGCTCTGTGCTTTCTTTCCTTCTGAACAAGTGTTAGTGTTTTCTGCACAAACGCGATTCTGCGAAGCAATGTGAACACTTGTGCTTCCCAGGCACAGAGAAGGTGCTAGCAGGGAATTCTCTGCCTGCCTTTCCCCAGTGCTCTGCAAGCTCTCCAGGGCAACATAAAATCTGGGGCTCTGTGCTTTCTTTCCTTCTGAACAAGTGTTAGTGTTTTCTGCACAAACGCAATTCTGCGAAGCAATGTGAACACTTGTACTTCCCAGGCACAGAGAAGGTGCTAGCAGGGAATTCTCTGCCTGCCTTTCCCCAGTGCTCTGCAAGCTCTCCAGGGCAACATAAAATCTGGGGCTCTGTGCTTTCTTTCCTTCTGAACAAGTGTTAGTGTTTTCTGCACAAACGCGATTCTGCGAAGCAATGTGAACACTTGTGCTTCCCAGGCACAGAGAAGGTGCTAGCAGGGAATTCTCTGCCTGCCTTTCCCCAGTGCTCTGCAAGCTCTCCAGGGCAACATAAAATCTGGGGCTCTGTGCTTTCTTTCCTTCTGAACAAGTGTTAGTGTTTTCTGCACAAACGCGATTCTGCGAAGCAATGTGAACACTTGTACTTCCCAGGCACAGAGAAGGTGCTAGCAGGGAATTCTCTGCCTGCCTTTCCCCAGTGCTCTGCAAGCTCTCCAGGGCAACATAAAATCTGGGGCTCTGTGCTTTCTTTCCTTCTGAACAAGTGTTAGTGTTTTCTGCACAAACGCGATTCTGCGAAGCAATGTGAACACTTTTGCTTCCCAGGCACAGAGAAGGTGCTAGCAGGGAATTCTCTGCCTGCTTTTCCCCAGTGCTCTGCAAGCTCTCCAGGGCAACATAAAATCTGGGGCTCTGGGCTTTCTTTCCTTCTGAACAAGTGTTAGTGTTTTCTGCACAAACGCGATTCTGCGAAGCAATGTGAACACTTTTGCTTCCCAGGCACAGAGAAGGTGCTTGCAGGGAATTCTCTGCCTGCCTTTCCCCAGTGCTCTGCAAGCTCTCCAGGGCAACATAAAATCTGGGGCTCTGTGCTTTCTTTCCTTCTGAACAAGTGTTAGTGTTTTCTGCACAAACGCGATTCTGCGAAGCAATGTGAACACTTGTGCTTCCCAGGCACAGAGAAGGTGCTAGCAGGGAATTCTCTGCCTGCCTTTCCCCAGTGCTCTGCAAGCTCTCCAGGGCAACATAAAATCTGGGGCTCTGTGCTTTCTTTCCTTCTGAACAAGTGTTAGTGTTTTCGGCACAAACGCGATTCTGAGAAGCAATGTGAACACTTGTACTTCCCAGGCACAGAGAAGGTGCTTGCAGGGAATTCTCTGCCTGCCTTTCCCCAGTGCTCTGCAAGCTCTCCAGGGCAACATAAAATCTGGGGCTCTGTGCTTTCTTTCCTTCTGAACAAGTGTTAGTGTTTTCTGCACAAACGCGATTCTGCGAAGCAATGTGAACACTTGTACTTCCCAGGCACAGAGAAGGTGCTAGCAGGGAATTCTCTGCCTGCCTTTCCCCAGTGCTCTGCAATCTCTCCAGGGCAACATAAAATCTGGGGCTCTGTGCTTTCTTTCCTTCTGAACAAGTGTTAGTGTTTTCTGCACAAACGCGATTCTGAGAAGCAATGTGAACACTTGTACTTCCCAGGCACAGAGAAGGTGCTAGCAGGGAATTCTCTGCCTGCCTTTCCCCAGTGCTCTGCAAGCTCTCCAGGGCAACATAAAATCTGGGGCTCTGTGCTTTCTTTCCTTCTGAACAAGTGTTAGTGTTTTCTGCACAAACGCGATTCTGAGAAGCAATCGGAACACTTTTGCTTCCCAGGCACAGAGAAGGTGCTAGCAGGGAATTCTCTGCCTGCCTTTCCCCAGTGCTCTGCAAGCTCTCCAGGGCAACATAAAATCTGGGGCTCTGTGCTTTCTTTCCTTCTGAACAAGTGTTAGTGTTTTCTGCACAAACGCGATTCTGAGAAGCAATGTGAACACTTTTGCTTCCCAGGCACAGAGAAGGTGCTAGCAGGGAATTCTCTGCCTGCCTTTCCCCAGTGCTCTGCAAGCTCTCCAGGGCAACATAAAATCTGGGGCTCTGTGCTTTCTTTCCTTCTGAACAAGTGTTAGTGTTTTCTGCACAAACGCGATTCTGCGAAGCAATGTGAACACTTTTGCTTCCCAGGCACAGAGAAGGTGCTAGCAGGGAATTCTCTGCCTGCTTTTCCCCAGTGCTCTGCAAGCTCTCCAGGGCAACAGAAAATCTGGGGCTCTGTGCTTTCTTTCCTTCTGAACAAGTGTTAGTGTTTTCTGCACAAACGCGATTCTGCGAAGCAATGTGAACACTTGTACTTCCCAGGCACAGAGAAGGTGCTAGCAGGGAATTCTCTGCCTGCCTTTCCCCAGTGCTCTGCAAGCTCTCCAGGGCAACATAAAATCTGGGGCTCTGTGCTTTCTTTCCTTCTGAACAAGTGTTAGTGTTTTCTGCACAAACGCGATTCTGCGAAGCAATGTGAACACTTGTGCTTCCCAGGCACAGAGAAGGTGCTAGCAGGGAATTCTCTGCCTGCCTTTCCCCAGTGCTCTGCAAGCTCTCCAGGGCAACATAAAATCTGGGGCTCTGTGCTTTCTTTCCTTCTGAACAAGTGTTAGTGTTTTCTGCACAAACGCGATTCTGCGAAGCAATGTGAACACTTTTGCTTCCCAGGCACAGAGAAGGTGCTAGCAGGGAATTCTCTGCCTGCTTTTCCCCAGTGCTCTGCAAGCTCTCCAGGGCAACATAAAATCTGGGGCTCTGTGCTTTCTTTCCTTCTGAACAAGTGTTAGTGTTTTCTGCACAAACGCGATTCTGCGAAGCAATGTGAACACTTTTGCTTCCCAGGCACAGAGAAGGTGCTAGCAGGGAATTCTCTGCCTGCTTTTCCCCAGTGCTCTGCAAGCTCTCCAGGGCAACAGAAAATCTGGGGCTCTGTGCTTTCTTTCCTTCTGAACAAGTGTTAGTGTTTTCTGCACAAACGCGATTCTGCGAAGCAATGTGAACACTTTTGCTTCCCAGGCACAGAGAAGGTGCTAGCAGGGAATTCTCTGCCTGCCTTTCCCCAGTGCTCTGCAAGCTCTCCAGGGCAACATAAAATCTGGGGCTCTGTGCTTTCTTTCCTTCTGAACAAGTGTTAGTGTTTTCTGCACAAACGCGATTCTGCGAAGCAATGTGAACACTTTTGCTTCCCAGGCACAGAGAAGGTGCTAGCAGGGAATTCTCTGCCTGCCTTTCCCCAGTGCTCTGCAAGCTCTCCAGGGCAACATAAAATCTGGGGCTCTGTGCTTTCTTTCCTTCTGAACAAGTGTTAGTGTTTTCTGCACAAACGCGATTCTGCGAAGCAATGTGAACACTTGTGCTTCCCAGGCACAGAGAAGGTGCTAGCAGGGAATTCTCTGCCTGCCTTTCCCCAGTGCTCTGCAAGCTCTCCAGGGCAACATAAAATCTGGGGCTCTGGGCTTTCTTTCCTTCTGAACAAGTGTTAGTGTTTTCTGCACAAACGCGATTCTGCGAAGCAATGTGAACACTTGTACTTCCCAGGCACAGAGAAGGTGCTAGCAGGGAATTCTCTGCCTGCCTTTCCCCAGTGCTCTGCAAGCTCTCCAGGGCAACATAAAATCTGGGGCTCTGTGCTTTCTTTCCTTCTGAACAAGTGTTAGTGTTTTCTGCACAAACGCGATTCTGCGAAGCAATGTGAACACTTGTGCTTCCCAGGCACAGAGAAGGTGCTAGCAGGGAATTCTCTGCCTGCCTTTCCCCAGTGCTCTGCAAGCTCTCCAGGGCAACATAAAATCTGGGGCTCTGTGCTTTCTTTCCTTCTGAACAAGTGTTAGTGTTTTCTGCACAAACGCGATTCTGCGAAGCAATGTGAACACTTGTACTTCCCAGGCACAGAGAAGGTGCTAGCAGGGAATTCTCTGCCTGCCTTTCCCCAGTGCTCTGCAAGCTCTCCAGGGCAACATAAAATCTGGGGCTCTGTGCTTTCTTTCCTTCTGAACAAGTGTTAGTGTTTTCTGCACAAACGCGATTCTGCGAAGCAATGTGAACACTTTTGCTTCCCAGGCACAGAGAAGGTGCTAGCAGGGAATTCTCTGCCTGCCTTTCCCCAGTGCTCTGCAAGCTCTCCAGGGCAACATAAAATCTGGGGCTCTGTGCTTTCTTTCCTTCTGAACAAGTGTTAGTGTTTTCTGCACAAACGCGATTCTGCGAAGCAATGTGAACACTTGTGCTTCCCAGGCACAGAGAAGGTGCTAGCAGGGAATTCTCTGCCTGCCTTTCCCCAGTGCTCTGCAAGCTCTCCAGGGCAACATAAAATCTGGGGCTCTGTGCTTTCTTTCCTTCTGAACAAGTGTTAGTGTTTTCTGCACAAACGCGATTCTGCGAAGCAATGTGAACACTTGTACTTCCCAGGCACAGAGAAGGTGCTAGCAGGGAATTCTCTGCCTGCCTTTCCCCAGTGCTCTGCAAGCTCTCCAGGGCAACATAAAATCTGGGGCTCTGTGCTTTCTTTCCTTCTGAACAAGTGTTAGTGTTTTCTGCACAAACGCGATTCTGCGAAGCAATGTGAACACTTTTGCTTCCCAGGCACAGAGAAGGTGCTAGCAGGGAATTCTCTGCCTGCTTTTCCCCAGTGCTCTGCAAGCTCTCCAGGGCAACATAAAATCTGGGGCTCTGGGCTTTCTTTCCTTCTGAACAAGTGTTAGTGTTTTCTGCACAAACGCGATTCTGCGAAGCAATGTGAACACTTTTGCTTCCCAGGCACAGAGAAGGTGCTTGCAGGGAATTCTCTGCCTGCCTTTCCCCAGTGCTCTGCAAGCTCTCCAGGGCAACATAAAATCTGGGGCTCTGTGCTTTCTTTCCTTCTGAACAAGTGTTAGTGTTTTCTGCACAAACGCGATTCTGCGAAGCAATGTGAACACTTGTGCTTCCCAGGCACAGAGAAGGTGCTAGCAGGGAATTCTCTGCCTGCCTTTCCCCAGTGCTCTGCAAGCTCTCCAGGGCAACATAAAATCTGGGGCTCTGTGCTTTCTTTCCTTCTGAACAAGTGTTAGTGTTTTCGGCACAAACGCGATTCTGAGAAGCAATGTGAACACTTGTACTTCCCAGGCACAGAGAAGGTGCTTGCAGGGAATTCTCTGCCTGCCTTTCCCCAGTGCTCTGCAAGCTCTCCAGGGCAACATAAAATCTGGGGCTCTGTGCTTTCTTTCCTTCTGAACAAGTGTTAGTGTTTTCTGCACAAACGCGATTCTGCGAAGCAATGTGAACACTTGTACTTCCCAGGCACAGAGAAGGTGCTAGCAGGGAATTCTCTGCCTGCCTTTCCCCAGTGCTCTGCAATCTCTCCAGGGCAACATAAAATCTGGGGCTCTGTGCTTTCTTTCCTTCTGAACAAGTGTTAGTGTTTTCTGCACAAACGCGATTCTGAGAAGCAATGTGAACACTTGTACTTCCCAGGCACAGAGAAGGTGCTAGCAGGGAATTCTCTGCCTGCCTTTCCCCAGTGCTCTGCAAGCTCTCCAGGGCAACATAAAATCTGGGGCTCTGTGCTTTCTTTCCTTCTGAACAAGTGTTAGTGTTTTCTGCACAAACGCGATTCTGAGAAGCAATCGGAACACTTTTGCTTCCCAGGCACAGAGAAGGTGCTAGCAGGGAATTCTCTGCCTGCCTTTCCCCAGTGCTCTGCAAGCTCTCCAGGGCAACATAAAATCTGGGGCTCTGTGCTTTCTTTCCTTCTGAACAAGTGTTAGTGTTTTCTGCACAAACGCGATTCTGAGAAGCAATGTGAACACTTTTGCTTCCCAGGCACAGAGAAGGTGCTAGCAGGGAATTCTCTGCCTGCCTTTCCCCAGTGCTCTGCAAGCTCTCCAGGGCAACATAAAATCTGGGGCTCTGTGCTTTCTTTCCTTCTGAACAAGTGTTAGTGTTTTCTGCACAAACGCGATTCTGCGAAGCAATGTGAACACTTTTGCTTCCCAGGCACAGAGAAGGTGCTAGCAGGGAATTCTCTGCCTGCTTTTCCCCAGTGCTCTGCAAGCTCTCCAGGGCAACATAAAATCTGGGGCTCTGTGCTTTCTTTCCTTCTGAACAAGTGTTAGTGTTTTCTGCACAAACGCGATTCTGCGAAGCAATGTGAACACTTGTACTTCCCAGGCACAGAGAAGGTGCTAGCAGGGAATTCTCTGCCTGCCTTTCCCCAGTGCTCTGCAAGCTCTCCAGGGCAACATAAAATCTGGGGCTCTGTGCTTTCTTTCCTTCTGAACAAGTGTTAGTGTTTTCTGCACAAACGCGATTCTGCGAAGCAATGTGAACACTTGTGCTTCCCAGGCACAGAGAAGGTGCTAGCAGGGAATTCTCTGCCTGCCTTTCCCCAGTGCTCTGCAAGCTCTCCAGGGCAACATAAAATCTGGGGCTCTGTGCTTTCTTTCCTTCTGAACAAGTGTTAGTGTTTTCTGCACAAACGCGATTCTGCGAAGCAATGTGAACACTTTTGCTTCCCAGGCACAGAGAAGGTGCTAGCAGGGAATTCTCTGCCTGCCTTTCCCCAGTGCTCTGCAAGCTCTCCAGGGCAACATAAAATGTGGGGCTCTGTGCTTTCTTTCCTTCTGAACAAGTGTTAGTGTTTTCTGCACAAACGCGATTCTGCGAAGCAATGTGAACACTTTTGCTTCCCAGGCACAGAGAAGGTGCTAGCAGGGAATTCTCTGCCTGCTTTTCCCCAGTGCTCTGCAAGCTCTCCAGGGCAACAGAAAATCTGGGGCTCTGTGCTTTCTTTCCTTCTGAACAAGTGTTAGTGTTTTCTGCACAAACGCGATTCTGCGAAGCAATGTGAACACTTTTGCTTCCCAGGCACAGAGAAGGTGCTAGCAGGGAATTCTCTGCCTGCCTTTCCCCAGTGCTCTGCAAGCTCTCCAGGGCAACATAAAATCTGGGGCTCTGTGCTTTCTTTCCTTCTGAACAAGTGTTAGTGTTTTCTGCACAAACGCGATTCTGCGAAGCAATGTGAACACTTTTGCTTCCCAGGCACAGAGAAGGTGCTAGCAGGGAATTCTCTGCCTGCCTTTCCCCAGTGCTCTGCAAGCTCTCCAGGGCAACATAAAATCTGGGGCTCTGTGCTTTCTTTCCTTCTGAACAAGTGTTAGTGTTTTCTGCACAAACGCGATTCTGCGAAGCAATGTGAACACTTGTGCTTCCCAGGCACAGAGAAGGTGCTAGCAGGGAATTCTCTGCCTGCCTTTCCCCAGTGCTCTGCAAGCTCTCCAGGGCAACATAAAATCTGGGGCTCTGGGCTTTCTTTCCTTCTGAACAAGTGTTAGTGTTTTCTGCACAAACGCGATTCTGCGAAGCAATGTGAACACTTGTACTTCCCAGGCACAGAGAAGGTGCTAGCAGGGAATTCTCTGCCTGCCTTTCCCCAGTGCTCTGCAAGCTCTCCAGGGCAACATAAAATCTGGGGCTCTGTGCTTTCTTTCCTTCTGAACAAGTGTTAGTGTTTTCTGCACAAACGCGATTCTGCGAAGCAATGTGAACACTTGTGCTTCCCAGGCACAGAGAAGGTGCTAGCAGGGAATTCTCTGCCTGCCTTTCCCCAGTGCTCTGCAAGCTCTCCAGGGCAACATAAAATCTGGGGCTCTGTGCTTTCTTTCCTTCTGAACAAGTGTTAGTGTTTTCTGCACAAACGCGATTCTGCGAAGCAATGTGAACACTTGTACTTCCCAGGCACAGAGAAGGTGCTAGCAGGGAATTCTCTGCCTGCCTTTCCCCAGTGCTCTGCAAGCTCTCCAGGGCAACATAAAATCTGGGGCTCTGTGCTTTCTTTCCTTCTGAACAAGTGTTAGTGTTTTCTGCACAAACGCGATTCTGCGAAGCAATGTGAACACTTTTGCTTCCCAGGCACAGAGAAGGTGCTAGCAGGGAATTCTCTGCCTGCTTTTCCCCAGTGCTCTGCAAGCTCTCCAGGGCAACATAAAATCTGGGGCTCTGGGCTTTCTTTCCTTCTGAACAAGTGTTAGTGTTTTCTGCACAAACGCGATTCTGCGAAGCAATGTGAACACTTGTGCTTCCCAGGCACAGAGAAGGTGCTTGCAGGGAATTCTCTGCCTGCCTTTCCCCAGTGCTCTGCAAGCTCTCCAGGGCAACATAAAATCTGGGGCTCTGGGCTTTCTTTCCTTCTGAACAAGTGTTAGTGTTTTCTGCACAAACGCGATTCTGCGAAGCAATGTGAACACTTTTGCTTCCCAGGCACAGAGAAGGTGCTAGCAGGGAATTCTCTGCCTGCCTTTCCCCAGTGCTCTGCAAGCTCTCCAGGGCAACATAAAATCTGGGGCTCTGTGCTTTCTTTCCTTCTGAACAAGTGTTAGTGTTTTCTGCACAAACGCGA
The DNA here is from genome assembly GCA_030819815.1 of Strix occidentalis. NCBI lineage: Eukaryota > Metazoa > Chordata > Aves > Strigiformes > Strigidae > Strix > Strix occidentalis. The sequence continues at coordinate 77,268 of JASWHU010000369.1, read as the reverse complement.
TTCTGAGAAGCAATGTGAACACTTGTACTTCCCAGGCACAGAGAAGGTGCTTGCAGGGAATTCTCTGCCTGCCTTTCCCCAGTGCTCTGCAATCTCTCCAGGGCAACATAAAATCTGGGGCTCTGTGCTTTCTTTCCTTCTGAACAAGTGTTAGTGTTTTCTGCACAAACGCGATTCTGCGAAGCAATGTGAACACTTGTACTTCCCAGGCACAGAGAAGGTGCTAGCAGGGAATTCTCTGCCTGCCTTTCCCCAGTGCTCTGCAATCTCTCCAGGGCAACATAAAATCTGGGGCTCTGGGCTTTCTTTCCTTCTGAACAAGTGTTAGTGTTTTCTGCCCAAACGCGATTCTGCGAAGCAATGTGAACACTTGTACTTCCCAGGCACAGAGAAGGTGCTAGCAGGGAATTCTCTGCCTGCCTTTCCCCAGTGCTCTGCAAGCTCTCCAGGGCAACATAAAATCTGGGGCTCTGTGCTTTCTTTCCTTCTGAACAAGTGTTAGTGTTTTCTGCACAAACGCGATTCTGCGAAGCAATGTGAACACTTGTACTTCCCAGGCACAGAGAAGGTGCTAGCAGGGAATTCTCTGCCTGCCTTTCCCCAGTGCTCTGCAAGCTCTCCAGGGCAACATAAAATCTGGGGCTCTGTGCTTTCTTTCCTTCTGAACAAGTGTTAGTGTTTTCTGCACAAACGCGATTCTGCGAAGCAATGTGAACACTTTTGCTTCCCAGGCACAGAGAAGGTGCTAGCAGGGAATTCTCTGCCTGCTTTTCCCCAGTGCTCTGCAAGCTCTCCAGGGCAACATAAAATCTGGGGCTCTGGGCTTTCTTTCCTTCTGAACAAGTGTTAGTGTTTTCTGCACAAACGCGATTCTGCGAAGCAATGTGAACACTTTTGCTTCCCAGGCACAGAGAAGGTGCTAGCAGGGAATTCTCTGCCTGCTTTTCCCCAGTGCTCTGCAAGCTCTCCAGGGCAACATAAAATGTGGGGCTCTGTGCTTTCTTTCCTTCTGAACAAGTGTTAGTGTTTTCTGCACAAACGCGATTCTGCGAAGCAATGTGAACACTTTTGTTTCCCAGGCACAGAGAAGGTGCTAGCAGGGAATTCTCTGCCTGCTTTTCCCCAGTGCTCTGCAAGCTCTCCAGGGCAACATAAAATCTGGGGCTCTGGGCTTTCTTTCCTTCTGAACAAGTGTTAGTGTTTTCTGCACAAACGCGATTCTGAGAAGCAATCGGAACACTTTTGCTTCCCAGGCACAGAGAAGGTGCTAGCAGGGAATTCTCTGCCTGCCTTTCCCCAGTGCTCTGCAAGCTCTCCAGGGCAACATAAAATCTGGGGCTCTGTGCTTTCTTTCCTTCTGAACAAGTGTTAGTGTTTTCTGCACAAACGCGATTCTGAGAAGCAATGTGAACACTTTTGCTTCCCAGGCACAGAGAAGGTGCTAGCAGGGAATTCTCTGCCTGCCTTTCCCCAGTGCTCTGCAAGCTCTCCAGGGCAACATAAAATCTGGGGCTCTGTGCTTTCTTTCCTTCTGAACAAGTGTTAGTGTTTTCTGCACAAACGCGATTCTGCGAAGCAATGTGAACACTTGTACTTCCCAGGCACAGAGAAGGTGCTAGCAGGGAATTCTCTGCCTGCTTTTCCCCAGTGCTCTGCAAGCTCTCCAGGGCAACAGAAAATCTGGGGCTCTGTGCTTTCTTTCCTTCTGAACAAGTGTTAGTGTTTTCTGCACAAACGCGATTCTGCGAAGCAATGTGAACACTTGTACTTCCCAGGCACAGAGAAGGTGCTAGCAGGGAATTCTCTGCCTGCCTTTCCCCAGTGCTCTGCAAGCTCTCCAGGGCAACATAAAATCTGGGGCTCTGTGCTTTCTTTCCTTCTGAACAAGTGTTAGTGTTTTCTGCACAAACGCGATTCTGCGAAGCAATGTGAACACTTTTGCTTCCCAGGCACAGAGAAGGTGCTAGCAGGGAATTCTCTGCCTGCTTTTCCCCAGTGCTCTGCAAGCTCTCCAGGGCAACATAAAATCTGGGGCTCTGTGCTTTCTTTCCTTCTGAACAAGTGTTAGTGTTTTCTGCACAAACGCGATTCTGCGAAGCAATGTGAACACTTTTGCTTCCCAGGCACAGAGAAGGTGCTAGCAGGGAATTCTCTGCCTGCCTTTCCCCAGTGCTCTGCAAGCTCTCCAGGGCAACATAAAATGTGGGGCTCTGTGCTTTCTTTCCTTCTGAACAAGTGTTAGTGTTTTCTGCACAAACGCGATTCTGCGAAGCAATGTGAACACTTGTGCTTCCCAGGCACAGAGAAGGTGCTAGCAGGGAATTCTCTGCCTGCCTTTCCCCAGTGCTCTGCAAGCTCTCCAGGGCAACATAAAATCTGGGGCTCTGTGCTTTCTTTCCTTCTGAACAAGTGTTAGTGTTTTCTGCACAAACGCGATTCTGCGAAGCAATGTGAACACTTGTACTTCCCAGGCACAGAGAAGGTGCTAGCAGGGAATTCTCTGCCTGCCTTTCCCCAGTGCTCTGCAAGCTCTCCAGGGCAACATAAAATCTGGGGCTCTGTGCTTTCTTTCCTTCTGAACAAGTGTTAGTGTTTTCTGCACAAACGCGATTCTGAGAAGCAATGTGAACACTTTTGCTTCCCAGGCACAGAGAAGGTGCTTGCAGGGAATTCTCTGCCTGCCTTTCCCCAGTGCTCTGCAAGCTCTCCAGGGCAACATAAAATCTGGGGCTCTGTGCTTTCTTTCCTTCTGAACAAGTGTTAGTGTTTTCTGCACAAACGCGATTCTGCGAAGCAATGTGAACACTTGTACTTCCCAGGCACAGAGAAGGTGCTAGCAGGGAATTCTCTGCCTGCCTTTCCCCAGTGCTCTGCAAGCTCTCCAGGGCAACATAAAATCTGGGGCTCTGTGCTTTCTTTCCTTCTGAACAAGTGTTAGTGTTTTCTGCACAAACGCGATTCTGAGAAGCAATGTGAACACTTGTACTTCCCAGGCACAGAGAAGGTGCTTGCAGGGAATTCTCTGCCTGCCTTTCCCCAGTGCTCTGCAATCTCTCCAGGGCAACATAAAATCTGGGGCTCTGTGCTTTCTTTCCTTCTGAACAAGTGTTAGTGTTTTCTGCACAAACGCGATTCTGCGAAGCAATGTGAACACTTGTACTTCCCAGGCACAGAGAAGGTGCTAGCAGGGAATTCTCTGCCTGCCTTTCCCCAGTGCTCTGCAATCTCTCCAGGGCAACATAAAATCTGGGGCTCTGGGCTTTCTTTCCTTCTGAACAAGTGTTAGTGTTTTCTGCCCAAACGCGATTCTGCGAAGCAATGTGAACACTTGTACTTCCCAGGCACAGAGAAGGTGCTAGCAGGGAATTCTCTGCCTGCCTTTCCCCAGTGCTCTGCAAGCTCTCCAGGGCAACATAAAATCTGGGGCTCTGTGCTTTCTTTCCTTCTGAACAAGTGTTAGTGTTTTCTGCACAAACGCGATTCTGCGAAGCAATGTGAACACTTGTACTTCCCAGGCACAGAGAAGGTGCTAGCAGGGAATTCTCTGCCTGCCTTTCCCCAGTGCTCTGCAAGCTCTCCAGGGCAACATAAAATCTGGGGCTCTGTGCTTTCTTTCCTTCTGAACAAGTGTTAGTGTTTTCTGCACAAACGCGATTCTGCGAAGCAATGTGAACACTTTTGCTTCCCAGGCACAGAGAAGGTGCTAGCAGGGAATTCTCTGCCTGCTTTTCCCCAGTGCTCTGCAAGCTCTCCAGGGCAACATAAAATGTGGGGCTCTGTGCTTTCTTTCCTTCTGAACAAGTGTTAGTGTTTTCTGCACAAACGCGATTCTGCGAAGCAATGTGAACACTTTTGCTTCCCAGGCACAGAGAAGGTGCTAGCAGGGAATTCTCTGCCTGCCTTTCCCCAGTGCTCTGCAAGCTCTCCAGGGCAACATAAAATCTGGGGCTCTGTGCTTTCTTTCCTTCTGAACAAGTGTTAGTGTTTTCTGCACAAACGCGATTCTGCGAAGCAATGTGAACACTTGTGCTTCCCAGGCACAGAGAAGGTGCTAGCAGGGAATTCTCTGCCTGCCTTTCCCCAGTGCTCTGCAAGCTCTCCAGGGCAACATAAAATCTGGGGCTCTGTGCTTTCTTTCCTTCTGAACAAGTGTTAGTGTTTTCTGCACAAACGCGATTCTGCGAAGCAATGTGAACACTTGTACTTCCCAGGCACAGAGAAGGTGCTAGCAGGGAATTCTCTGCCTGCCTTTCCCCAGTGCTCTGCAAGCTCTCCAGGGCAACATAAAATCTGGGGCTCTGTGCTTTCTTTCCTTCTGAACAAGTGTTAGTGTTTTCTGCACAAACGCGATTCTGCGAAGCAATGTGAACACTTCTCCTTCCCAGGCACAGAGAAGGTGCTAGCAGGGAATTCTCTGCCTGCTTTTCCCCAGTGCTCTGCAAGCTCTCCAGGGCAACATAAAATCTGGGGCTCTGTGCTTTCTTTCCTTCTGAACAAGTGTTAGTGTTTTCTGCACAAACGCGATTCTGAGAAGCAATGTGAACACTTTTGCTTCCCAGGCACAGAGAAGGTGCTTGCAGGGAATTCTCTGCCTGCCTTTCCCCAGTGCTCTGCAAGCTCTCCAGGGCAACATAAAATCTGGGGCTCTGTGCTTTCTTTCCTTCTGAACAAGTGTTAGTGTTTTCTGCACAAACGCGATTCTGCGAAGCAATGTGAACACTTGTACTTCCCAGGCACAGAGAAGGTGCTAGCAGGGAATTCTCTGCCTGCCTTTCCCCAGTGCTCTGCAAGCTCTCCAGGGCAACATAAAATCTGGGGCTCTGTGCTTTCTTTCCTTCTGAACAAGTGTTAGTGTTTTCTGCACAAACGCGATTCTGCGAAGCAATGTGAACACTTGTGCTTCCCAGGCACAGAGAAGGTGCTAGCAGGGAATTCTCTGCCTGCCTTTCCCCAGTGCTCTGCAAGCTCTCCAGGGCAACATAAAATCTGGGGCTCTGTGCTTTCTTTCCTTCTGAACAAGTGTTAGTGTTTTCTGCACAAACGCGATTCTGCGAAGCAATGTGAACACTTGTACTTCCCAGGCACAGAGAAGGTGCTAGCAGGGAATTCTCTGCCTGCCTTTCCCCAGTGCTCTGCAAGCTCTCCAGGGCAACATAAAATCTGGGGCTCTGTGCTTTCTTTCCTTCTGAACAAGTGTTAGTGTTTTCTGCACAAACGCGATTCTGCGAAGCAATGTGAACACTTTTGCTTCCCAGGCACAGAGAAGGTGCTAGCAGGGAATTCTCTGCCTGCTTTTCCCCAGTGCTCTGCAAGCTCTCCAGGGCAACATAAAATCTGGGGCTCTGGGCTTTCTTTCCTTCTGAACAAGTGTTAGTGTTTTCTGCACAAACGCGATTCTGCGAAGCAATGTGAACACTTGTGCTTCCCAGGCACAGAGAAGGTGCTTGCAGGGAATTCTCTGCCTGCCTTTCCCCAGTGCTCTGCAAGCTCTCCAGGGCAACATAAAATCTGGGGCTCTGGGCTTTCTTTCCTTCTGAACAAGTGTTAGTGTTTTCTGCACAAACGCGATTCTGCGAAGCAATGTGAACACTTTTGCTTCCCAGGCACAGAGAAGGTGCTAGCAGGGAATTCTCTGCCTGCCTTTCCCCAGTGCTCTGCAAGCTCTCCAGGGCAACATAAAATCTGGGGCTCTGTGCTTTCTTTCCTTCTGAACAAGTGTTAGTGTTTTCTGCACAAACGCGATTCTGAGAAGCAATGTGAACACTTGTACTTCCCAGGCACAGAGAAGGTGCTTGCAGGGAATTCTCTGCCTGCCTTTCCCCAGTGCTCTGCAATCTCTCCAGGGCAACATAAAATCTGGGGCTCTGTGCTTTCTTTCCTTCTGAACAAGTGTTAGTGTTTTCTGCACAAACGCGATTCTGCGAAGCAATGTGAACACTTGTACTTCCCAGGCACAGAGAAGGTGCTAGCAGGGAATTCTCTGCCTGCCTTTCCCCAGTGCTCTGCAATCTCTCCAGGGCAACATAAAATCTGGGGCTCTGGGCTTTCTTTCCTTCTGAACAAGTGTTAGTGTTTTCTGCCCAAACGCGATTCTGCGAAGCAATGTGAACACTTGTACTTCCCAGGCACAGAGAAGGTGCTAGCAGGGAATTCTCTGCCTGCCTTTCCCCAGTGCTCTGCAAGCTCTCCAGGGCAACATAAAATCTGGGGCTCTGTGCTTTCTTTCCTTCTGAACAAGTGTTAGTGTTTTCTGCACAAACGCGATTCTGCGAAGCAATGTGAACACTTGTACTTCCCAGGCACAGAGAAGGTGCTAGCAGGGAATTCTCTGCCTGCCTTTCCCCAGTGCTCTGCAAGCTCTCCAGGGCAACATAAAATCTGGGGCTCTGTGCTTTCTTTCCTTCTGAACAAGTGTTAGTGTTTTCTGCACAAACGCGATTCTGCGAAGCAATGTGAACACTTTTGCTTCCCAGGCACAGAGAAGGTGCTAGCAGGGAATTCTCTGCCTGCTTTTCCCCAGTGCTCTGCAAGCTCTCCAGGGCAACATAAAATCTGGGGCTCTGGGCTTTCTTTCCTTCTGAACAAGTGTTAGTGTTTTCTGCACAAACGCGATTCTGCGAAGCAATGTGAACACTTTTGTTTCCCAGGCACAGAGAAGGTGCTAGCAGGGAATTCTCTGCCTGCTTTTCCCCAGTGCTCTGCAAGCTCTCCAGGGCAACATAAAATCTGGGGCTCTGGGCTTTCTTTCCTTCTGAACAAGTGTTAGTGTTTTCTGCACAAACGCGATTCTGAGAAGCAATGTGAACACTTTTGCTTCCCAGGCACAGAGAAGGTGCTAGCAGGGAATTCTCTGCCTGCCTTTCCCCAGTGCTCTGCAAGCTCTCCAGGGCAACATAAAATCTGGGGCTCTGTGCTTTCTTTCCTTCTGAACAAGTGTTAGTGTTTTCTGCACAAACGCGATTCTGAGAAGCAATGTGAACACTTGTACTTCCCAGGCACAGAGAAGGTGCTTGCAGGGAATTCTCTGCCTGCCTTTCCCCAGTGCTCTGCAATCTCTCCAGGGCAACATAAAATCTGGGGCTCTGTGCTTTCTTTCCTTCTGAACAAGTGTTAGTGTTTTCTGCACAAACGCGATTCTGCGAAGCAATGTGAACACTTGTACTTCCCAGGCACAGAGAAGGTGCTAGCAGGGAATTCTCTGCCTGCCTTTCCCCAGTGCTCTGCAATCTCTCCAGGGCAACATAAAATCTGGGGCTCTGGGCTTTCTTTCCTTCTGAACAAGTGTTAGTGTTTTCTGCCCAAACGCGATTCTGCGAAGCAATGTGAACACTTGTACTTCCCAGGCACAGAGAAGGTGCTAGCAGGGAATTCTCTGCCTGCCTTTCCCCAGTGCTCTGCAAGCTCTCCAGGGCAACATAAAATCTGGGGCTCTGTGCTTTCTTTCCTTCTGAACAAGTGTTAGTGTTTTCTGCACAAACGCGATTCTGCGAAGCAATGTGAACACTTGTACTTCCCAGGCACAGAGAAGGTGCTAGCAGGGAATTCTCTGCCTGCTTTTCCCCAGTGCTCTGCAAGCTCTCCAGGGCAACATAAAATGTGGGGCTCTGTGCTTTCTTTCCTTCTGAACAAGTGTTAGTGTTTTCTGCACAAACGCGATTCTGCGAAGCAATGTGAACACTTTTGCTTCCCAGGCACAGAGAAGGTGCTAGCAGGGAATTCTCTGCCTGCCTTTCCCCAGTGCTCTGCAAGCTCTCCAGGGCAACATAAAATCTGGGGCTCTGTGCTTTCTTTCCTTCTGAACAAGTGTTAGTGTTTTCTGCACAAACGCGATTCTGCGAAGCAATGTGAACACTTGTGCTTCCCAGGCACAGAGAAGGTGCTAGCAGGGAATTCTCTGCCTGCCTTTCCCCAGTGCTCTGCAAGCTCTCCAGGGCAACATAAAATCTGGGGCTCTGTGCTTTCTTTCCTTCTGAACAAGTGTTAGTGTTTTCTGCACAAACGCGATTCTGCGAAGCAATGTGAACACTTGTACTTCCCAGGCACAGAGAAGGTGCTAGCAGGGAATTCTCTGCCTGCCTTTCCCCAGTGCTCTGCAAGCTCTCCAGGGCAACATAAAATCTGGGGCTCTGTGCTTTCTTTCCTTCTGAACAAGTGTTAGTGTTTTCTGCACAAACGCGATTCTGCGAAGCAATGTGAACACTTCTCCTTCCCAGGCACAGAGAAGGTGCTAGCAGGGAATTCTCTGCCTGCTTTTCCCCAGTGCTCTGCAAGCTCTCCAGGGCAACATAAAATCTGGGGCTCTGTGCTTTCTTTCCTTCTGAACAAGTGTTAGTGTTTTCTGCACAAACGCGATTCTGAGAAGCAATGTGAACACTTTTGCTTCCCAGGCACAGAGAAGGTGCTTGCAGGGAATTCTCTGCCTGCCTTTCCCCAGTGCTCTGCAAGCTCTCCAGGGCAACATAAAATCTGGGGCTCTGTGCTTTCTTTCCTTCTGAACAAGTGTTAGTGTTTTCTGCACAAACGCGATTCTGCGAAGCAATGTGAACACTTGTACTTCCCAGGCACAGAGAAGGTGCTAGCAGGGAATTCTCTGCCTGCCTTTCCCCAGTGCTCTGCAAGCTCTCCAGGGCAACATAAAATCTGGGGCTCTGTGCTTTCTTTCCTTCTGAACAAGTGTTAGTGTTTTCTGCACAAACGCGATTCTGCGAAGCAATGTGAACACTTGTGCTTCCCAGGCACAGAGAAGGTGCTAGCAGGGAATTCTCTGCCTGCCTTTCCCCAGTGCTCTGCAAGCTCTCCAGGGCAACATAAAATCTGGGGCTCTGTGCTTTCTTTCCTTCTGAACAAGTGTTAGTGTTTTCTGCACAAACGCGATTCTGCGAAGCAATGTGAACACTTGTACTTCCCAGGCACAGAGAAGGTGCTAGCAGGGAATTCTCTGCCTGCCTTTCCCCAGTGCTCTGCAAGCTCTCCAGGGCAACATAAAATCTGGGGCTCTGGGCTTTCTTTCCTTCTGAACAAGTGTTAGTGTTTTCTGCACAAACGCGATTCTGCGAAGCAATGTGAACACTTTTGCTTCCCAGGCACAGAGAAGGTGCTAGCAGGGAATTCTCTGCCTGCTTTTCCCCAGTGCTCTGCAAGCTCTCCAGGGCAACATAAAATCTGGGGCTCTGGGCTTTCTTTCCTTCTGAACAAGTGTTAGTGTTTTCTGCACAAACGCGATTCTGCGAAGCAATGTGAACACTTGTGCTTCCCAGGCACAGAGAAGGTGCTTGCAGGGAATTCTCTGCCTGCCTTTCCCCAGTGCTCTGCAAGCTCTCCAGGGCAACATAAAATCTGGGGCTCTGTGCTTTCTTTCCTTCTGAACAAGTGTTAGTGTTTTCGGCACAAACGCGATTCTGAGAAGCAATGTGAACACTTGTACTTCCCAGGCACAGAGAAGGTGCTTGCAGGGAATTCTCTGCCTGCCTTTCCCCAGTGCTCTGCAATCTCTCCAGGGCAACATAAAATCTGGGGCTCTGTGCTTTCTTTCCTTCTGAACAAGTGTTAGTGTTTTCTGCACAAACGCGATTCTGCGAAGCAATGTGAACACTTGTACTTCCCAGGCACAGAGAAGGTGCTAGCAGGGAATTCTCTGCCTGCCTTTCCCCAGTGCTCTGCAATCTCTCCAGGGCAACATAAAATCTGGGGCTCTGGGCTTTCTTTCCTTCTGAACAAGTGTTAGTGTTTTCTGCCCAAACGCGATTCTGCGAAGCAATGTGAACACTTGTACTTCCCAGGCACAGAGAAGGTGCTAGCAGGGAATTCTCTGCCTGCCTTTCCCCAGTGCTCTGCAAGCTCTCCAGGGCAACATAAAATCTGGGGCTCTGTGCTTTCTTTCCTTCTGAACAAGTGTTAGTGTTTTCTGCACAAACGCGATTCTGCGAAGCAATGTGAACACTTGTACTTCCCAGGCACAGAGAAGGTGCTAGCAGGGAATTCTCTGCCTGCCTTTCCCCAGTGCTCTGCAAGCTCTCCAGGGCAACATAAAATCTGGGGCTCTGTGCTTTCTTTCCTTCTGAACAAGTGTTAGTGTTTTCTGCACAAACGCGATTCTGCGAAGCAATGTGAACACTTTTGCTTCCCAGGCACAGAGAAGGTGCTAGCAGGGAATTCTCTGCCTGCTTTTCCCCAGTGCTCTGCAAGCTCTCCAGGGCAACATAAAATCTGGGGCTCTGGGCTTTCTTTCCTTCTGAACAAGTGTTAGTGTTTTCTGCACAAACGCGATTCTGCGAAGCAATGTGAACACTTTTGCTTCCCAGGCACAGAGAAGGTGCTAGCAGGGAATTCTCTGCCTGCTTTTCCCCAGTGCTCTGCAAGCTCTCCAGGGCAACAAAAAATGTGGGGCTCTGTGCTTTCTTTCCTTCTGAACAAGTGTTAGTGTTTTCTGCACAAACGCGATTCTGCGAAGCAATGTGAACACTTTTGTTTCCCAGGCACAGAGAAGGTGCTAGCAGGGAATTCTCTGCCTGCTTTTCCCCAGTGCTCTGCAAGCTCTCCAGGGCAACATAAAATCTGGGGCTCTGGGCTTTCTTTCCTTCTGAACAAGTGTTAGTGTTTTCTGCACAAACGCGATTCTGAGAAGCAATCGGAACACTTTTGCTTCCCAGGCACAGAGAAGGTGCTAGCAGGGAATTCTCTGCCTGCCTTTCCCCAGTGCTCTGCAAGCTCTCCAGGGCAACATAAAATCTGGGGCTCTGTGCTTTCTTTCCTTCTGAACAAGTGTTAGTGTTTTCTGCACAAACGCGATTCTGAGAAGCAATGTGAACACTTTTGCTTCCCAGGCACAGAGAAGGTGCTAGCAGGGAATTCTCTGCCTGCCTTTCCCCAGTGCTCTGCAAGCTCTCCAGGGCAACATAAAATCTGGGGCTCTGTGCTTTCTTTCCTTCTGAACAAGTGTTAGTGTTTTCTGCACAAACGCGATTCTGCGAAGCAATGTGAACACTTTTGCTTCCCAGGCACAGAGAAGGTGCTAGCAGGGAATTCTCTGCCTGCTTTTCCCCAGTGCTCTGCAAGCTCTCCAGGGCAACAGAAAATCTGGGGCTCTGTGCTTTCTTTCCTTCTGAACAAGTGTTAGTGTTTTCTGCACAAACGCGATTCTGCGAAGCAATGTGAACACTTGTACTTCCCAGGCACAGAGAAGGTGCTAGCAGGGAATTCTCTGCCTGCCTTTCCCCAGTGCTCTGCAAGCTCTCCAGGGCAACATAAAATCTGGGGCTCTGTGCTTTCTTTCCTTCTGAACAAGTGTTAGTGTTTTCTGCACAAACGCGATTCTGCGAAGCAATGTGAACACTTGTGCTTCCCAGGCACAGAGAAGGTGCTAGCAGGGAATTCTCTGCCTGCCTTTCCCCAGTGCTCTGCAAGCTCTCCAGGGCAACATAAAATGTGGGGCTCTGGGCTTTCTTTCCTTCTGAACAAGTGTTAGTGTTTTCTGCACAAACGCGATTCTGCGAAGCAATGTGAACACTTGTACTTCCCAGGCACAGAGAAGGTGCTAGCAGGGAATTCTCTGCCTGCCTTTCCCCAGTGCTCTGCAAGCTCTCCAGGGCAACATAAAATCTGGGGCTCTGTGCTTTCTTTCCTTCTGAACAAGTGTTAGTGTTTTCTGCACAAACGCGATTCTGCGAAGCAATGTGAACACTTTTGCTTCCCAGGCACAGAGAAGGTGCTAGCAGGGAATTCTCTGCCTGCTTTTCCCCAGTGCTCTGCAATCTCTCCAGGGCAACATAAAATCTGGGGCTCTGTGCTTTCTTTCCTTCTGAACAAGTGTTAGTGTTTTCTGCACAAACGCGATTCTGAGAAGCAATGTGAACACTTGTACTTCCCAGGCACAGAGAAGGTGCTAGCAGGGAATTCTCTGCCTGCCTTTCCCCAGTGCTCTGCAAGCTCTCCAGGGCAACATAAAATCTGGGGCTCTGTGCTTTCTTTCCTTCTGAACAAGTGTTAGTGTTTTCTGCACAAACGCGATTCTGCGAAGCAATGTGAACACTTTTGCTTCCCAGGCACAGAGAAGGTGCTAGCAGGGAATTCTCTGCCTGCTTTTCCCCAGTGCTCTGCAAGCTCTCCAGGGCAACATAAAATCTGGGGCTCTGTGCTTTCTTTCCTTCTGAACAAGTGTTAGTGTTTTCTGCACAAACGCGATTCTGCGAAGCAATGTGAACACTTTTGCTTCCCAGGCACAGAGAAGGTGCTAGCAGGGAATTCTCTGCCTGCCTTTCCCCAGTGCTCTGCAAGCTCTCCAGGGCAACATAAAATCTGGGGCTCTGTGCTTTCTTTCCTTCTGAACAAGTGTTAGTGTTTTCTGCACAAACGCGATTCTGCGAAGCAATGTGAACACTTTTGCTTCCCAGGCACAGAGAAGGTGCTAGCAGGGAATTCTCTGCCTGCCTTTCCCCAGTGCTCTGCAAGCTCTCCAGGGCAACATAAAATGTGGGGCTCTGTGCTTTCTTTCCTTCTGAACAAGTGTTAGTGTTTTCTGCACAAACGCGATTCTGCGAAGCAATGTGAACACTTGTGCTTCCCAGGCACAGAGAAGGTGCTAGCAGGGAATTCTCTGCCTGCCTTTCCCCAGTGCTCTGCAAGCTCTCCAGGGCAACATAAAATCTGGGGCTCTGTGCTTTCTTTCCTTCTGAACAAGTGTTAGTGTTTTCTGCACAAACGCGATTCTGCGAAGCAATGTGAACACTTGTACTTCCCAGGCACAGAGAAGGTGCTAGCAGGGAATTCTCTGCCTGCCTTTCCCCAGTGCTCTGCAAGCTCTCCAGGGCAACATAAAATCTGGGGCTCTGTGCTTTCTTTCCTTCTGAACAAGTGTTAGTGTTTTCTGCACAAACGCGATTCTGCGAAGCAATGTGAACACTTGTGCTTCCCAGGCACAGAGAAGGTGCTAGCAGGGAATTCTCTGCCTGCCTTTCCCCAGTGCTCTGCAAGCTCTCCAGGGCAACATAAAATCTGGGGCTCTGTGCTTTCTTTCCTTCTGAACAAGTGTTAGTGTTTTCTGCACAAACGCGATTCTGCGAAGCAATGTGAACACTTGTACTTCCCAGGCACAGAGAAGGTGCTAGCAGGGAATTCTCTGCCTGCCTTTCCCCAGTGCTCTGCAAGCTCTCCAGGGCAACATAAAATCTGGGGCTCTGTGCTTTCTTTCCTTCTGAACAAGTGTTAGTGTTTTCTGCACAAACGCGATTCTGCGAAGCAATGTGAACACTTTTGCTTCCCAGGCACAGAGAAGGTGCTAGCAGGGAATTCTCTGCCTGCTTTTCCCCAGTGCTCTGCAAGCTCTCCAGGGCAACATAAAATCTGGGGCTCTGTGCTTTCTTTCCTTCTGAACAAGTGTTAGTGTTTTCTGCACAAACGCGATTCTGAGAAGCAATGTGAACACTTTTGCTTCCCAGGCACAGAGAAGGTGCTTGCAGGGAATTCTCTGCCTGCCTTTCCCCAGTGCTCTGCAAGCTCTCCAGGGCAACATAAAATCTGGGGCTCTGTGCTTTCTTTCCTTCTGAACAAGTGTTAGTGTTTTCTGCACAAACGCGATTCTGCGAAGCAATGTGAACACTTGTACTTCCCAGGCACAGAGAAGGTGCTAGCAGGGAATTCTCTGCCTGCCTTTCCCCAGTGCTCTGCAAGCTCTCCAGGGCAACATAAAATCTGGGGCTCTGTGCTTTCTTTCCTTCTGAACAAGTGTTAGTGTTTTCTGCACAAACGCGATTCTGCGAAGCAATGTGAACACTTGTACTTCCCAGGCACAGAGAAGGTGCTTGCAGGGAATTCTCTGCCTGCCTTTCCCCAGTGCTCTGCAATCTCTCCAGGGCAACATAAAATCTGGGGCTCTGTGCTTTCTTTCCTTCTGAACAAGTGTTAGTGTTTTCTGCACAAACGCGATTCTGCGAAGCAATGTGAACACTTGTACTTCCCAGGCACAGAGAAGGTGCTAGCAGGGAATTCTCTGCCTGCCTTTCCCCAGTGCTCTGCAAGCTCTCCAGGGCAACATAAAATCTGGGGCTCTGTGCTTTCTTTCCTTCTGAACAAGTGTTAGTGTTTTCTGCACAAACGCGATTCTGCGAAGCAATGTGAACACTTGTACTTCCCAGGCACAGAGAAGGTGCTAGCAGGGAATTCTCTGCCTGCCTTTCCCCAGTGCTCTGCAAGCTCTCCAGGGCAACATAAAATCTGGGGCTCTGTGCTTTCTTTCCTTCTGAACAAGTGTTAGTGTTTTCTGCACAAACGCGATTCTGCGAAGCAATGTGAACACTTTTGCTTCCCAGGCACAGAGAAGGTGCTAGCAGGGAATTCTCTGCCTGCTTTTCCCCAGTGCTCTGCAAGCTCTCCAGGGCAACATAAAATGTGGGGCTCTGTGCTTTCTTTCCTTCTGAACAAGTGTTAGTGTTTTCTGCACAAACGCGATTCTGCGAAGCAATGTGAACACTTTTGCTTCCCAGGCACAGAGAAGGTGCTAGCAGGGAATTCTCTGCCTGCCTTTCCCCAGTGCTCTGCAAGCTCTCCAGGGCAACATAAAATCTGGGGCTCTGTGCTTTCTTTCCTTCTGAACAAGTGTTAGTGTTTTCTGCACAAACGCGATTCTGCGAAGCAATGTGAACACTTGTGCTTCCCAGGCACAGAGAAGGTGCTAGCAGGGAATTCTCTGCCTGCCTTTCCCCAGTGCTCTGCAAGCTCTCCAGGGCAACATAAAATCTGGGGCTCTGTGCTTTCTTTCCTTCTGAACAAGTGTTAGTGTTTTCTGCACAAACGCGATTCTGCGAAGCAATGTGAACACTTGTACTTCCCAGGCACAGAGAAGGTGCTAGCAGGGAATTCTCTGCCTGCCTTTCCCCAGTGCTCTGCAAGCTCTCCAGGGCAACATAAAATCTGGGGCTCTGTGCTTTCTTTCCTTCTGAACAAGTGTTAGTGTTTTCTGCACAAACGCGATTCTGCGAAGCAATGTGAACACTTCTCCTTCCCAGGCACAGAGAAGGTGCTAGCAGGGAATTCTCTGCCTGCTTTTCCCCAGTGCTCTGCAAGCTCTCCAGGGCAACATAAAATCTGGGGCTCTGTGCTTTCTTTCCTTCTGAACAAGTGTTAGTGTTTTCTGCACAAACGCGATTCTGAGAAGCAATGTGAACACTTTTGCTTCCCAGGCACAGAGAAGGTGCTTGCAGGGAATTCTCTGCCTGCCTTTCCCCAGTGCTCTGCAAGCTCTCCAGGGCAACATAAAATCTGGGGCTCTGTGCTTTCTTTCCTTCTGAACAAGTGTTAGTGTTTTCTGCACAAACGCGATTCTGCGAAGCAATGTGAACACTTGTACTTCCCAGGCACAGAGAAGGTGCTAGCAGGGAATTCTCTGCCTGCCTTTCCCCAGTGCTCTGCAAGCTCTCCAGGGCAACATAAAATCTGGGGCTCTGTGCTTTCTTTCCTTCTGAACAAGTGTTAGTGTTTTCTGCACAAACGCGATTCTGAGAAGCAATGTGAACACTTGTACTTCCCAGGCACAGAGAAGGTGCTTGCAGGGAATTCTCTGCCTGCCTTTCCCCAGTGCTCTGCAATCTCTCCAGGGCAACATAAAATCTGGGGCTCTGTGCTTTCTTTCCTTCTGAACAAGTGTTAGTGTTTTCTGCACAAACGCGATTCTGCGAAGCAATGTGAACACTTGTACTTCCCAGGCACAGAGAAGGTGCTAGCAGGGAATTCTCTGCCTGCCTTTCCCCAGTGCTCTGCAAGCTCTCCAGGGCAACATAAAATCTGGGGCTCTGGGCTTTCTTTCCTTCTGAACAAGTGTTAGTGTTTTCTGCACAAACGCGATTCTGCGAAGCAATGTGAACACTTGTACTTCCCAGGCACAGAGAAGGTGCTAGCAGGGAATTCTCTGCCTGCCTTTCCCCAGTGCTCTGCAAGCTCTCCAGGGCAACATAAAATCTGGGGCTCTGGGCTTTCTTTCCTTCTGAACAAGTGTTAGTGTTTTCTGCACAAACGCGATTCTGCGAAGCAATGTGAACACTTGTACTTCCCAGGCACAGAGAAGGTGCTAGCAGGGAATTCTCTGCCTGCCTTTCCCCAGTGCTCTGCAAGCTCTCCAGGGCAACATAAAATCTGGGGCTCTGTGCTTTCTTTCCTTCTGAACAAGTGTTAGTGTTTTCTGCACAAACGCGATTCTGCGAAGCAATGTGAACACTTTTGCTTCCCAGGCACAGAGAAGGTGCTAGCAGGGAATTCTCTGCCTGCTTTTCCCCAGTGCTCTGCAAGCTCTCCAGGGCAACATAAAATGTGGGGCTCTGTGCTTTCTTTCCTTCTGAACAAGTGTTAGTGTTTTCTGCACAAACGCGATTCTGCGAAGCAATGTGAACACTTTTGCTTCCCAGGCACAGAGAAGGTGCTAGCAGGGAATTCTCTGCCTGCTTTTCCCCAGTGCTCTGCAAGCTCTCCAGGGCAACATAAAATCTGGGGCTCTGTGCTTTCTTTCCTTCTGAACAAGTGTTAGTGTTTTCTGCACAAACGCGATTCTGCGAAGCAATGTGAACACTTTTGCTTCCCAGGCACAGAGAAGGTGCTAGCAGGGAATTCTCTGCCTGCTTTTCCCCAGTGCTCTGCAAGCTCTCCAGGGCAACATAAAATCTGGGGCTCTGGGCTTTCTTTCCTTCTGAACAAGTGTTAGTGTTTTCTGCACAAACGCGATTCTGCGAAGCAATGTGAACACTTGTGCTTCCCAGGCACAGAGAAGGTGCTAGCAGGGAATTCTCTGCCTGCCTTTCCCCAGTGCTCTGCAAGCTCTCCAGGGCAACATAAAATCTGGGGCTCTGTGCTTTCTTTCCTTCTGAACAAGTGTTAGTGTTTTCTGCACAAACGCGATTCTGCGAAGCAATGTGAACACTTGTACTTCCCAGGCACAGAGAAGGTGCTAGCAGGGAATTCTCTGCCTGCCTTTCCACAGTGCTCTGCAAGCTCTCCAGGGCAACATAAAATCTGGGGCTCTGTGCTTTCTTTCCTTCTGAACAAGTGTTAGTGTTTTCTGCACAAACGCGATTCTGCGAAGCAATGTGAACACTTTTGCTTCCCAGGCACAGAGAAGGTGCTAGCAGGGAATTCTCTGCCTGCTTTTCCCCAGTGCTCTGCAATCTCTCCAGGGCAACATAAAATCTGGGGCTCTGTGCTTTCTTTCCTTCTGAACAAGTGTTAGTGTTTTCTGCACAAACGCGATTCTGCGAAGCAATGTGAACACTTGTACTTCCCAGGCACAGAGAAGGTGCTAGCAGGGAATTCTCTGCCTGCCTTTCCCCAGTGCTCTGCAAGCTCTCCAGGGCAACATAAAATCTGGGGCTCTGTGCTTTCTTTCCTTCTGAACAAGTGTTAGTGTTTTCTGCACAAACGCGATTCTGCGAAGCAATGTGAACACTTGTGCTTCCCAGGCACAGAGAAGGTGCTAGCAGGGAATTCTCTGCCTGCCTTTCCCCAGTGCTCTGCAAGCTCTCCAGGGCAACATAAAATCTGGGGCTCTGTGCTTTCTTTCCTTCTGAACAAGTGTTAGTGTTTTCTGCACAAACGCGATTCTGCGAAGCAATGTGAACACTTGTACTTCCCAGGCACAGAGAAGGTGCTAGCAGGGAATTCTCTGCCTGCCTTTCCCCAGTGCTCTGCAAGCTCTCCAGGGCAACATAAAATCTGGGGCTCTGTGCTTTCTTTCCTTCTGAACAAGTGTTAGTGTTTTCTGCACAAACGCGATTCTGCGAAGCAATGTGAACACTTTTGCTTCCCAGGCACAGAGAAGGTGCTAGCAGGGAATTCTCTGCCTGCTTTTCCCCAGTGCTCTGCAAGCTCTCCAGGGCAACATAAAATCTGGGGCTCTGGGCTTTCTTTCCTTCTGAACAAGTGTTAGTGTTTTCTGCACAAACGCGATTCTGCGAAGCAATGTGAACACTTTTGCTTCCCAGGCACAGAGAAGGTGCTAGCAGGGAATTCTCTGCCTGCTTTTCCCCAGTGCTCTGCAAGCTCTCCAGGGCAACATAAAATCTGGGGCTCTGGGCTTTCTTTCCTTCTGAACAAGTGTTAGTGTTTTCTGCACAAACGCGATTCTGCGAAGCAATGTGAACACTTGTACTTCCCAGGCACAGAGAAGGTGCTAGCAGGGAATTCTCTGCCTGCCTTTCCCCAGTGCTCTGCAAGCTCTCCAGGGCAACATAAAATCTGGGGCTCTGGGCTTTCTTTCCTTCTGAACAAGTGTTAGTGTTTTCTGCACAAACGCGATTCTGCGAAGCAATGTGAACACTTGTGCTTCCCAGGCACAGAGAAGGTGCTAGCAGGGAATTCTCTGCCTGCCTTTCCCCAGTGCTCTGCAAGCTCTCCAGGGCAACATAAAATCTGGGGCTCTGTGCTTTCTTTCCTTCTGAACAAGTGTTAGTGTTTTCTGCACAAACGCGATTCTGCGAAGCAATGTGAACACTTGTGCTTCCCAGGCACAGAGAAGGTGCTAGCAGGGAATTCTCTGCCTGCCTTTCCCCAGTGCTCTGCAAGCTCTCCAGGGCAACATAAAATCTGGGGCTCTGTGCTTTCTTTCCTTCTGAACAAGTGTTAGTGTTTTCTGCACAAACGCGATTCTAAGAAGCAATGTGAACACTTGTACTTCCCAGGCACAGAGAAGGTGCTAGCAGGGAATTCTCTGCCTGCCTTTCCCCAGTGCTCTGCAAGCTCTCCAGGGCAACATAAAATCTGGGGCTCTGTGCTTTCTTTCCTTCTGAACAAGTGTTAGTGTTTTCTGCACAAACGCGATTCTGCGAAGCAATGTGAACACTTTTGCTTCCCAGGCACAGAGAAGGTGCTAGCAGGGAATTCTCTGCCTGCTTTTCCCCAGTGCTCTGCAAGCTCTCCAGGGCAACATAAAATCTGGGGCTCTGGGCTTTCTTTCCTTCTGAACAAGTGTTAGTGTTTTCTGCACAAACGCGATTCTGAGAAGCAATCGGAACACTTTTGCTTCCCAGGCACAGAGAAGGTGCTAGCAGGGAATTCTCTGCCTGCCTTTCCCCAGTGCTCTGCAAGCTCTCCAGGGCAACATAAAATGTGGGGCTCTGTGCTTTCTTTCCTTCTGAACAAGTGTTAGTGTTTTCTGCACAAACGCGATTCTGCGAAGCAATGTGAACACTTGTACTTCCCAGGCACAGAGAAGGTGCTAGCAGGGAATTCTCTGCCTGCCTTTCCCCAGTGCTCTGCAAGCTCTCCAGGGCAACATAAAATCTGGGGCTCTGTGCTTTCTTTCCTTCTGAACAAGTGTTAGTGTTTTCTGCACAAACGCGATTCTGCGAAGCAATGTGAACACTTTTGCTTCCCAGGCACAGAGAAGGTGCTAGCAGGGAATTCTCTGCCTGCCTTTCCCCAGTGCTCTGCAAGCTCTCCAGGGCAACATAAAATCTGGGGCTCTGTGCTTTCTTTCCTTCTGAACAAGTGTTAGTGTTTTCTGCACAAACGCGATTCTGCGAAGCAATGTGAACACTTGTACTTCCCAGGCACAGAGAAGGTGCTAGCAGGGAATTCTCTGCCTGCCTTTCCCCAGTGCTCTGCAAGCTCTCCAGGGCAACATAAAATCTGGGGCTCTGTGCTTTCTTTCCTTCTGAACAAGTGTTAGTGTTTTCTGCACAAACGCGATTCTGAGAAGCAATGTGAACACTTTTGCTTCCCAGGCACAGAGAAGGTGCTAGCAGGGAATTCTCTGCCTGCTTTTCCCCAGTGCTCTGCAAGCTCTCCAGGGCAACATAAAATCTGGGGCTCTGTGCTTTCTTTCCTTCTGAACAAGTGTTAGTGTTTTCTGCACAAACGCGATTCTGCGAAGCAATGTGAACACTTGTACTTCCCAGGCACAGAGAAGGTGCTTGCAGGGAATTCTCTGCCTGCCTTTCCCCAGTGCTCTGCAAGCTCTCCAAGGCAACATAAAATGTGGGGCTCTGTGCTTTCTTTCCTTCTGAACAAGTGTTAGTGTTTTCTGCACAAACGCGATTCTGCGAAGCAATGTGAACACTTTTGCTTCCCAGGCACAGAGAAGGTGCTAGCAGGGAATTCTCTGCCTGCCTTTCCCCAGTGCTCTGCAAGCTCTCCAGGGCAACATAAAATCTGGGGCTCTGGGCTTTCTTTCCTTCTGAACAAGTGTTAGTGTTTTCTGCACAAACGCGATTCTGCGAAGCAATGTGAACACTTGTGCTTCCCAGGCACAGAGAAGGTGCTAGCAGGGAATTCTCTGCCTGCCTTTCCCCAGTGCTCTGCAATCTCTCCAGGGCAACATAAAATCTGGGGCTCTGTGCTTTCTTTCCTTCTGAACAAGTGTTAGTGTTTTCTGCACAAACGCGATTCTAAGAAGCAATGTGAACACTTGTACTTCCCAGGCACAGAGAAGGTGCTAGCAGGGAATTCTCTGCCTGCCTTTCCCCAGTGCTCTGCAAGCTCTCCAGGGCAACATAAAATCTGGGGCTGTGTGCTTTCTTTCCTTCTGAACAAGTGTTAGTGTTTTCTGCACAAACGCGATTCTGCGAAGCAATGTGAACACTTTTGCTTCCCAGGCACAGAGAAGGTGCTAGCAGGGAATTCTCTGCCTGCTTTTCCCCAGTGCTCTGCAAGCTCTCCAGGGCAACATAAAATCTGGGGCTCTGTGCTTTCTTTCCTTCTGAACAAGTGTTAGTGTTTTCTGCACAAACGCGATTCTGAGAAGCAATGTGAACACTTGTACTTCCCAGGCACAGAGAAGGTGCTAGCAGGGAATTCTCTGCCTGCCTTTCCCCAGTGCTCTGCAATCTCTCCAGGGCAACATAAAATCTGGGGCTCTGTGCTTTCTTTCCTTCTGAACAAGTGTTAGTGTTTTCTGCACAAACGCGATTCTGCGAAGCAATGTGAACACTTGTACTTCCCAGGCACAGAGAAGGTGCTAGCAGGGAATTCTCTGCCTGCCTTTCCCCAGTGCTCTGCAATCTCTCCAGGGCAACATAAAATCTGGGGCTCTGTGCTTTCTTTCCTTCTGAACAAGTGTTAGTGTTTTCTGCCCAAACGCGATTCTGCGAAGCAATGTGAACACTTGTACTTCCCAGGCACAGAGAAGGTGCTAGCAGGGAATTCTCTGCCTGCCTTTCCCCAGTGCTCTGCAAGCTCTCCAGGGCAACATAAAATCTGGGGCTCTGTGCTTTCTTTCCTTCTGAACAAGTGTTAGTGTTTTCTGCACAAACGCGATTCTGCGAAGCAATGTGAACACTTGTACTTCCCAGGCACAGAGAAGGTGCTAGCAGGGAATTCTCTGCCTGCCTTTCCCCAGTGCTCTGCAAGCTCTCCAGGGCAACATAAAATCTGGGGCTCTGTGCTTTCTTTCCTTCTGAACAAGTGTTAGTGTTTTCTGCACAAACGCGATTCTGCGAAGCAATGTGAACACTTTTGCTTCCCAGGCACAGAGAAGGTGCTAGCAGGGAATTCTCTGCCTGCTTTTCCCCAGTGCTCTGCAAGCTCTCCAGGGCAACATAAAATCTGGGGCTCTGTGCTTTCTTTCCTTCTGAACAAGTGTTAGTGTTTTCTGCACAAACGCGATTCTGCGAAGCAATGTGAACACTTTTGCTTCCCAGGCACAGAGAAGGTGCTAGCAGGGAATTCTCTGCCTGCTTTTCCCCAGTGCTCTGCAAGCTCTCCAGGGCAACATAAAATGTGGGGCTCTGTGCTTTCTTTCCTTCTGAACAAGTGTTAGTGTTTTCTGCACAAACGCGATTCTGCGAAGCAATGTGAACACTTTTGCTTCCCAGGCACAGAGAAGGTGCTAGCAGGGAATTCTCTGCCTGCTTTTCCCCAGTGCTCTGCAAGCTCTCCAGGGCAACATAAAATCTGGGGCTCTGGGCTTTCTTTCCTTCTGAACAAGTGTTAGTGTTTTCTGCACAAACGCGATTCTGCGAAGCAATGTGAACACTTGTGCTTCCCAGGCACAGAGAAGGTGCTAGCAGGGAATTCTCTGCCTGCCTTTCCCCAGTGCTCTGCAAGCTCTCCAGGGCAACATAAAATCTGGGGCTCTGTGCTTTCTTTCCTTCTGAACAAGTGTTAGTGTTTTCTGCACAAACGCGATTCTGCGAAGCAATGTGAACACTTGTACTTCCCAGGCACAGAGAAGGTGCTAGCAGGGAATTCTCTGCCTGCCTTTCCACAGTGCTCTGCAAGCTCTCCAGGGCAACATAAAATCTGGGGCTCTGTGCTTTCTTTCCTTCTGAACAAGTGTTAGTGTTTTCTGCACAAACGCGATTCTGAGAAGCAATCGGAACACTTTTGCTTCCCAGGCACAGAGAAGGTGCTAGCAGGGAATTCTCTGCCTGCCTTTCCCCAGTGCTCTGCAAGCTCTCCAGGGCAACATAAAATCTGGGGCTCTGTGCTTTCTTTCCTTCTGAACAAGTGTTAGTGTTTTCTGCACAAACGCGATTCTGCGAAGCAATGTGAACACTTTTGCTTCCCAGGCACAGAGAAGGTGCTAGCAGGGAATTCTCTGCCTGCCTTTCCCCAGTGCTCTGCAAGCTCTCCAGGGCAACATAAAATCTGGGGCTCTGTGCTTTCTTTCCTTCTGAACAAGTGTTAGTGTTTTCTGCACAAACGCGATTCTGCGAAGCAATGTGAACACTTTTGCTTCCCAGGCACAGAGAAGGTGCTAGCAGGGAATTCTCTGCCTGCTTTTCCCCAGTGCTCTGCAAGCTCTCCAGGGCAACAGAAAATCTGGGGCTCTGTGCTTTCTTTCCTTCTGAACAAGTGTTAGTGTTTTCTGCACAAACGCGATTCTGCGAAGCAATGTGAACACTTGTACTTCCCAGGCACAGAGAAGGTGCTAGCAGGGAATTCTCTGCCTGCCTTTCCCCAGTGCTCTGCAAGCTCTCCAGGGCAACATAAAATCTGGGGCTCTGTGCTTTCTTTCCTTCTGAACAAGTGTTAGTGTTTTCTGCACAAACGCGATTCTGTGAAGCAATGTGAACACTTGTGCTTCCCAGGCACAGAGAAGGTGCTAGCAGGGAATTCTCTGCCTGCCTTTCCCCAGTGCTCTGCAAGCTCTCCAGGGCAACATAAAATGTGGGGCTCTGTGCTTTCTTTCCTTCTGAACAAGTGTTAGTGTTTTCTGCACAAACGCGATTCTGCGAAGCAATGTGAACACTTGTACTTCCCAGGCACAGAGAAGGTGCTAGCAGGGAATTCTCTGCCTGCCTTTCCCCAGTGCTCTGCAAGCTCTCCAGGGCAACATAAAATCTGGGGCTCTGTGCTTTCTTTCCTTCTGAACAAGTGTTAGTGTTTTCTGCACAAACGCGATTCTGCGAAGCAATGTGAACACTTTTGCTTCCCAGGCACAGAGAAGGTGCTAGCAGGGAATTCTCTGCCTGCTTTTCCCCAGTGCTCTGCAATCTCTCCAGGGCAACATAAAATCTGGGGCTCTGTGCTTTCTTTCCTTCTGAACAAGTGTTAGTGTTTTCTGCACAAACGCGATTCTGAGAAGCAATGTGAACACTTGTACTTCCCAGGCACAGAGAAGGTGCTAGCAGGGAATTCTCTGCCTGCCTTTCCCCAGTGCTCTGCAAGCTCTCCAGGGCAACATAAAATCTGGGGCTCTGTGCTTTCTTTCCTTCTGAACAAGTGTTAGTGTTTTCTGCACAAACGCGATTCTGCGAAGCAATGTGAACACTTGTGCTTCCCAGGCACAGAGAAGGTGCTAGCAGGGAATTCTCTGCCTGCCTTTCCCCAGTGCTCTGCAAGCTCTCCAGGGCAACATAAAATCTGGGGCTCTGTGCTTTCTTTCCTTCTGAACAAGTGTTAGTGTTTTCTGCACAAACGCGATTCTGAGAAGCAATGTGAACACTTTTGCTTCCCAGGCACAGAGAAGGTGCTAGCAGGGAATTCTCTGCCTGCCTTTCCCCAGTGCTCTGCAAGCTCTCCAGGGCAACATAAAATCTGGGGCTCTGGGCTTTCTTTCCTTCTGAACAAGTGTTAGTGTTTTCTGCACAAACGCGATTCTGCGAAGCAATGTGAACACTTGTGCTTCCCAGGCACAGAGAAGGTGCTAGCAGGGAATTCTCTGCCTGCCTTTCCCCAGTGCTCTGCAATCTCTCCAGGGCAACATAAAATCTGGGGCTCTGTGCTTTCTTTCCTTCTGAACAAGTGTTAGTGTTTTCTGCACAAACGCGATTCTAAGAAGCAATGTGAACACTTGTACTTCCCAGGCACAGAGAAGGTGCTAGCAGGGAATTCTCTGCCTGCCTTTCCCCAGTGCTCTGCAAGCTCTCCAGGGCAACATAAAATCTGGGGCTCTGTGCTTTCTTTCCTTCTGAACAAGTGTTAGTGTTTTCTGCACAAACGCGATTCTGCGAAGCAATGTGAACACTTTTGCTTCCCAGGCACAGAGAAGGTGCTAGCAGGGAATTCTCTGCCTGCTTTTCCCCAGTGCTCTGCAAGCTCTCCAGGGCAACATAAAATCTGGGGCTCTGTGCTTTCTTTCCTTCTGAACAAGTGTTAGTGTTTTCTGCACAAACGCGATTCTGAGAAGCAATGTGAACACTTGTACTTCCCAGGCACAGAGAAGGTGCTAGCAGGGAATTCTCTGCCTGCCTTTCCCCAGTGCTCTGCAATCTCTCCAGGGCAACATAAAATCTGGGGCTCTGTGCTTTCTTTCCTTCTGAACAAGTGTTAGTGTTTTCTGCACAAACGCGATTCTGCGAAGCAATGTGAACACTTGTACTTCCCAGGCACAGAGAAGGTGCTAGCAGGGAATTCTCTGCCTGCCTTTCCCCAGTGCTCTGCAATCTCTCCAGGGCAACATAAAATCTGGGGCTCTGTGCTTTCTTTCCTTCTGAACAAGTGTTAGTGTTTTCTGCCCAAACGCGATTCTGCGAAGCAATGTGAACACTTGTACTTCCCAGGCACAGAGAAGGTGCTAGCAGGGAATTCTCTGCCTGCCTTTCCCCAGTGCTCTGCAAGCTCTCCAGGGCAACATAAAATCTGGGGCTCTGTGCTTTCTTTCCTTCTGAACAAGTGTTAGTGTTTTCTGCACAAACGCGATTCTGCGAAGCAATGTGAACACTTGTACTTCCCAGGCACAGAGAAGGTGCTAGCAGGGAATTCTCTGCCTGCCTTTCCCCAGTGCTCTGCAAGCTCTCCAGGGCAACATAAAATCTGGGGCTCTGTGCTTTCTTTCCTTCTGAACAAGTGTTAGTGTTTTCTGCACAAACGCGATTCTGCGAAGCAATGTGAACACTTTTGCTTCCCAGGCACAGAGAAGGTGCTAGCAGGGAATTCTCTGCCTGCTTTTCCCCAGTGCTCTGCAAGCTCTCCAGGGCAACATAAAATCTGGGGCTCTGTGCTTTCTTTCCTTCTGAACAAGTGTTAGTGTTTTCTGCACAAACGCGATTCTGCGAAGCAATGTGAACACTTGTGCTTCCCAGGCACAGAGAAGGTGCTAGCAGGGAATTCTCTGCCTGCTTTTCCCCAGTGCTCTGCAAGCTCTCCAGGGCAACATAAAATCTGGGGCTCTGTGCTTTCTTTCCTTCTGAACAAGTGTTAGTGTTTTCTGCACAAACGCGATTCTGCGAAGCAATGTGAACACTTGTACTTCCCAGGCACAGAGAAGGTGCTAGCAGGGAATTCTCTGCCTGCCTTTCCCCAGTGCTCTGCAAGCTCTCCAGGGCAACATAAAATCTGGGGCTCTGTGCTTTCTTTCCTTCTGAACAAGTGTTAGTGTTTTCTGCACAAACGCGATTCTGTGAAGCAATGTGAACACTTGTGCTTCCCAGGCACAGAGAAGGTGCTAGCAGGGAATTCTCTGCCTGCCTTTCCCCAGTGCTCTGCAAGCTCTCCAGGGCAACATAAAATGTGGGGCTCTGTGCTTTCTTTCCTTCTGAACAAGTGTTAGTGTTTTCTGCACAAACGCGATTCTGCGAAGCAATGTGAACACTTGTACTTCCCAGGCACAGAGAAGGTGCTAGCAGGGAATTCTCTGCCTGCCTTTCCCCAGTGCTCTGCAAGCTCTCCAGGGCAACATAAAATCTGGGGCTCTGTGCTTTCTTTCCTTCTGAACAAGTGTTAGTGTTTTCTGCACAAACGCGATTCTGCGAAGCAATGTGAACACTTTTGCTTCCCAGGCACAGAGAAGGTGCTAGCAGGGAATTCTCTGCCTGCTTTTCCCCAGTGCTCTGCAATCTCTCCAGGGCAACATAAAATCTGGGGCTCTGTGCTTTCTTTCCTTCTGAACAAGTGTTAGTGTTTTCTGCACAAACGCGATTCTGAGAAGCAATGTGAACACTTGTACTTCCCAGGCACAGAGAAGGTGCTAGCAGGGAATTCTCTGACTGCCTTTCCCCAGTGCTCTGCAAGCTCTCCAGGGCAACATAAAATCTGGGGCTCTGTGCTTTCTTTCCTTCTGAACAAGTGTTAGTGTTTTCTGCACAAACGCGATTCTGCGAAGCAATGTGAACACTTGTGCTTCCCAGGCACAGAGAAGGTGCTAGCAGGGAATTCTCTGCCTGCCTTTCCCCAGTGCTCTGCAAGCTCTCCAGGGCAACATAAAATCTGGGGCTCTGTGCTTTCTTTCCTTCTGAACAAGTGTTAGTGTTTTCTGCACAAACGCGATTCTGAGAAGCAATGTGAACACTTGTACTTCCCAGGCACAGAGAAGGTGCTAGCAGGGAATTCTCTGCCTGCCTTTCCCCAGTGCTCTGCAAGCTCTCCAGGGCAACATAAAATCTGGGGCTCTGTGCTTTCTTTCCTTCTGAACAAGTGTTAGTGTTTTCTGCACAAACGCGATTCTGTGAAGCAATGTGAACACTTGTGCTTCCCAGGCACAGAGAAGGTGCTAGCAGGGAATTCTCTGCCTGCCTTTCCCCAGTGCTCTGCAAGCTCTCCAGGGCAACATAAAATCTGGGGCTCTGTGCTTTCTTTCCTTCTGAACAAGTGTTAGTGTTTTCTGCACAAACGCGATTCTGCGAAGCAATGTGAACACTTTTGCTTCCCAGGCACAGAGAAGGTGCTAGCAGGGAATTCTCTGCCTGCCTTTCCCCAGTGCTCTGCAAGCTCTCCAGGGCAACATAAAATCTGGGGCTCTGTGCTTTCTTTCCTTCTGAACAAGTGTTAGTGTTTTCTGCCCAAACGCGATTCTGCGAAGCAATGTGAACACTTGTACTTCCCAGGCACAGAGAAGGTGCTAGCAGGGAATTCTCTGCCTGCCTTTCCCCAGTGCTCTGCAAGCTCTCCAGGGCAACATAAAATCTGGGGCTCTGTGCTTTCTTTCCTTCTGAACAAGTGTTAGTGTTTTCTGCACAAACGCGATTCTGCGAAGCAATGTGAACACTTGTACTTCCCAGGCACAGAGAAGGTGCTAGCAGGGAATTCTCTGCCTGCCTTTCCCCAGTGCTCTGCAAGCTCTCCAGGGCAACATAAAATCTGGGGCTCTGTGCTTTCTTTCCTTCTGAACAAGTGTTAGTGTTTTCTGCACAAACGCGATTCTGCGAAGCAATGTGAACACTTTTGCTTCCCAGGCACAGAGAAGGTGCTAGCAGGGAATTCTCTGCCTGCTTTTCCCCAGTGCTCTGCAAGCTCTCCAGGGCAACATAAAATCTGGGGCTCTGTGCTTTCTTTCCTTCTGAACAAGTGTTAGTGTTTTCTGCACAAACGCGATTCTGCGAAGCAATGTGAACACTTGTGCTTCCCAGGCACAGAGAAGGTGCTAGCAGGGAATTCTCTGCCTGCTTTTCCCCAGTGCTCTGCAAGCTCTCCAGGGCAACATAAAATCTGGGGCTCTGTGCTTTCTTTCCTTCTGAACAAGTGTTAGTGTTTTCTGCACAAACGCGATTCTGCGAAGCAATGTGAACACTTGTACTTCCCAGGCACAGAGAAGGTGCTAGCAGGGAATTCTCTGCCTGCCTTTCCCCAGTGCTCTGCAAGCTCTCCAGGGCAACATAAAATCTGGGGCTCTGTGCTTTCTTTCCTTCTGAACAAGTGTTAGTGTTTTCTGCACAAACGCGATTCTGTGAAGCAATGTGAACACTTGTGCTTCCCAGGCACAGAGAAGGTGCTAGCAGGGAATTCTCTGCCTGCCTTTCCCCAGTGCTCTGCAAGCTCTCCAGGGCAACATAAAATGTGGGGCTCTGTGCTTTCTTTCCTTCTGAACAAGTGTTAGTGTTTTCTGCACAAACGCGATTCTGCGAAGCAATGTGAACACTTGTACTTCCCAGGCACAGAGAAGGTGCTAGCAGGGAATTCTCTGCCTGCCTTTCCCCAGTGCTCTGCAAGCTCTCCAGGGCAACATAAAATCTGGGGCTCTGTGCTTTCTTTCCTTCTGAACAAGTGTTAGTGTTTTCTGCACAAACGCGATTCTGCGAAGCAATGTGAACACTTTTGCTTCCCAGGCACAGAGAAGGTGCTAGCAGGGAATTCTCTGCCTGCTTTTCCCCCAGTGCTCTGCAATCTCTCCAGGGCAACATAAAATCTGGGGCTCTGTGCTTTCTTTCCTTCTGAACAAGTGTTAGTGTTTTCTGCACAAACGCGATTCTGCGAAGCAATGTGAACACTTGTACTTCCCAGGCACAGAGAAGGTGCTAGCAGGGAATTCTCTGACTGCCTTTCCCCAGTGCTCTGCAAGCTCTCCAGGGCAACATAAAATCTGGGGCTCTGTGCTTTCTTTCCTTCTGAACAAGTGTTAGTGTTTTCTGCACAAACGCGATTCTGCGAAGCAATGTGAACACTTGTGCTTCCCAGGCACAGAGAAGGTGCTAGCAGGGAATTCTCTGCCTGCCTTTCCCCAGTGCTCTGCAAGCTCTCCAGGGCAACATAAAATCTGGGGCTCTGTGCTTTCTTTCCTTCTGAACAAGTGTTAGTGTTTTCTGCACAAACGCGATTCTGAGAAGCAATGTGAACACTTGTACTTCCCAGGCACAGAGAAGGTGCTAGCAGGGAATTCTCTGCCTGCCTTTCCCCAGTGCTCTGCAAGCTCTCCAGGGCAACATAAAATCTGGGGCTCTGTGCTTTCTTTCCTTCTGAACAAGTGTTAGTGTTTTCTGCACAAACGCGATTCTGCGAAGCAATGTGAACACTTGTACTTCCCAGGCACAGAGAAGGTGCTAGCAGGGAATTCTCTGCCTGCCTTTCCCCAGTGCTCTGCAAGCTCTCCAGGGCAACATAAAATCTGGGGCTCTGTGCTTTCTTTCCTTCTGAACAAGTGTTAGTGTTTTCTGCACAAACGCGATTCTGCGAAGCAATGTGAACACTTGTGCTTCCCAGGCACAGAGAAGGTGCTAGCAGGGAATTCTCTGCCTGCCTTTCCCCAGTGCTCTGCAAGCTCTCCAGGGCAACATAAAATCTGGGGCTCTGTGCTTTCTTTCCTTCTGAACAAGTGTTAGTGTTTTCTGCACAAACGCGATTCTGCGAAGCAATGTGAACACTTGTACTTCCCAGGCACAGAGAAGGTGCTAGCAGGGAATTCTCTGCCTGCCTTTCCCCAGTGCTCTGCAAGCTCTCCAGGGCAACATAAAATCTGGGGCTCTGTGCTTTCTTTCCTTCTGAACAAGTGTTAGTGTTTTCTGCACAAACGCGATTCTGCGAAGCAATGTGAACACTTTTGCTTCCCAGGCACAGAGAAGGTGCTAGCAGGGAATTCTCTGCCTGCTTTTCCCCAGTGCTCTGCAAGCTCTCCAGGGCAACATAAAATCTGGGGCTCTGTGCTTTCTTTCCTTCTGAACAAGTGTTAGTGTTTTCTGCACAAACGCGATTCTGCGAAGCAATGTGAACACTTTTGCTTCCCAGGCACAGAGAAGGTGCTTGCAGGGAATTCTCTGCCTGCCTTTCCCCAGTGCTCTGCAAGCTCTCCAGGGCAACATAAAATCTGGGGCTCTGTGCTTTCTTTCCTTCTGAACAAGTGTTAGTGTTTTCTGCACAAACGCGATTCTGAGAAGCAATGTGAACACTTGTACTTCCCAGGCACAGAGAAGGTGCTTGCAGGGAATTCTCTGCCTGCCTTTCCCCAGTGCTCTGCAAGCTCTCCAGGGCAACATAAAATCTGGGGCTCTGTGCTTTCTTTCCTTCTGAACAAGTGTTAGTGTTTTCTGCACAAACGCGATTCTGCGAAGCAATGTGAACACTTGTGCTTCCCAGGCACAGAGAAGGTGCTAGCAGGGAATTCTCTGCCTGCCTTTCCCCAGTGCTCTGCAAGCTCTCCAGGGCAACATAAAATCTGGGGCTCTGTGCTTTCTTTCCTTCTGAACAAGTGTTAGTGTTTTCTGCACAAACGCGATTCTGCGAAGCAATGTGAACACTTGTACTTCCCAGGCACAGAGAAGGTGCTAGCAGGGAATTCTCTGCCTGCCTTTCCCCAGTGCTCTGCAAGCTCTCCAGGGCAACATAAAATCTGGGGCTCTGTGCTTTCTTTCCTTCTGAACAAGTGTTAGTGTTTTCTGCACAAACGCGATTCTGCGAAGCAATGTGAACACTTGTACTTCCCAGGCACAGAGAAGGTGCTAGCAGGGAATTCTCTGCCTGCCTTTCCCCAGTGCTCTGCAAGCTCTCCAGGGCAACATAAAATCTGGGGCTCTGTGCTTTCTTTCCTTCTGAACAAGTGTTAGTGTTTTCTGCACAAACGCGATTCTGCGAAGCAATGTGAACACTTGTACTTCCCAGGCACAGAGAAGGTGCTAGCAGGGAATTCTCTGCCTGCCTTTCCCCAGTGCTCTGCAAGCTCTCCAGGGCAACATAAAATCTGGGGCTCTGTGCTTTCTTTCCTTCTGAACAAGTGTTAGTGTTTTCTGCACAAACGCGATTCTGCGAAGCAATGTGAACACTTGTGCTTCCCAGGCACAGAGAAGGTGCTAGCAGGGAATTCTCTGCCTGCCTTTCCCCAGTGCTCTGCAAGCTCTCCAGGGCAACATAAAATCTGGGGCTCTGTGCTTTCTTTCCTTCTGAACAAGTGTTAGTGTTTTCTGCACAAACGCGATTCTGCGAAGCAATGTGAACACTTTTGCTTCCCAGGCACAGAGAAGGTGCTAGCAGGGAATTCTCTGCCTGCCTTTCCCCAGTGCTCTGCAAGCTCTCCAGGGCAACATAAAATCTGGGGCTCTGTGCTTTCTTTCCTTCTGAACAAGTGTTAGTGTTTTCTGCACAAACGCGATTCTGCGAAGCAATGTGAACACTTGTACTTCCCAGGCACAGAGAAGGTGCTAGCAGGGAATTCTCTGCCTGCCTTTCCCCAGTGCTCTGCAAGCTCTCCAGGGCAACATAAAATCTGGGGCTCTGTGCTTTCTTTCCTTCTGAACAAGTGTTAGTGTTTTCTGCACAAACGCGATTCTGCGAAGCAATGTGAACACTTGTGCTTCCCAGGCACAGAGAAGGTGCTAGCAGGGAATTCTCTGCCTGCCTTTCCCCAGTGCTCTGCAAGCTCTCCAGGGCAACATAAAATGTGGGGCTCTGTGCTTTCTTTCCTTCTGAACAAGTGTTAGTGTTTTCTGCACAAACGCGATTCTGCGAAGCAATGTGAACACTTGTACTTCCCAGGCACAGAGAAGGTGCTAGCAGGGAATTCTCTGCCTGCCTTTCCCCAGTGCTCTGCAAGCTCTCCAGGGCAACATAAAATCTGGGGCTCTGTGCTTTCTTTCCTTCTGAACAAGTGTTAGTGTTTTCTGCACAAACGCGATTCTGCGAAGCAATGTGAACACTTTTGCTTCCCAGGCACAGAGAAGGTGCTTGCAGGGAATTCTCTGCCTGCCTTTCCCCAGTGCTCTGCAAGCTCTCCAGGGCAACATAAAATCTGGGGCTCTGTGCTTTCTTTCCTTCTGAACAAGTGTTAGTGTTTTCTGCACAAACGCGATTCTGAGAAGCAATGTGAACACTTGTACTTCCCAGGCACAGAGAAGGTGCTTGCAGGGAATTCTCTGCCTGCCTTTCCCCAGTGCTCTGCAATCTCTCCAGGGCAACATAAAATCTGGGGCTCTGTGCTTTCTTTCCTTCTGAACAAGTGTTAGTGTTTTCTGCACAAACGCGATTCTGCGAAGCAATGTGAACACTTGTACTTCCCAGGCACAGAGAAGGTGCTAGCAGGGAATTCTCTGCCTGCCTTTCCCCAGTGCTCTGCAAGCTCTCCAGGGCAACATAAAATCTGGGGCTCTGTGCTTTCTTTCCTTCTGAACAAGTGTTAGTGTTTTCTGCACAAACGCGATTCTGCGAAGCAATGTGAACACTTGTACTTCCCAGGCACAGAGAAGGTGCTAGCAGGGAATTCTCTGCCTGCCTTTCCCCAGTGCTCTGCAAGCTCTCCAGGGCAACATAAAATCTGGGGCTCTGTGCTTTCTTTCCTTCTGAACAAGTGTTAGTGTTTTCTGCACAAACGCGATTCTGCGAAGCAATGTGAACACTTGTACTTCCCAGGCACAGAGAAGGTGCTAGCAGGGAATTCTCTGCCTGCCTTTCCCCAGTGCTCTGCAAGCTCTCCAGGGCAACATAAAATCTGGGGCTCTGTGCTTTCTTTCCTTCTGAACAAGTGTTAGTGTTTTCTGCACAAACGCGATTCTGCGAAGCAATGTGAACACTTTTGCTTCCCAGGCACAGAGAAGGTGCTAGCAGGGAATTCTCTGCCTGCTTTTCCCCAGTGCTCTGCAATCTCTCCAGGGCAACATAAAATCTGGGGCTCTGTGCTTTCTTTCCTTCTGAACAAGTGTTAGTGTTTTCTGCACAAACGCGATTCTGCGAAGCAATGTGAACACTTGTGCTTCCCAGGCACAGAGAAGGTGCTAGCAGGGAATTCTCTGCCTGCCTTTCCCCAGTGCTCTGCAAGCTCTCCAGGGCAACATAAAATCTGGGGCTCTGTGCTTTCTTTCCTTCTGAACAAGTGTTAGTGTTTTCTGCACAAACGCGATTCTGCGAAGCAATGTGAACACTTGTGCTTCCCAGGCACAGAGAAGGTGCTAGCAGGGAATTCTCTGCCTGCCTTTCCCCAGTGCTCTGCAAGCTCTCCAGGGCAACATAAAATCTGGGGCTCTGTGCTTTCTTTCCTTCTGAACAAGTGTTAGTGTTTTCTGCACAAACGCGATTCTGCGAAGCAATGTGAACACTTGTACTTCCCAGGCACAGAGAAGGTGCTAGCAGGGAATTCTCTGCCTGCCTTTCCCCAGTGCTCTGCAAGCTCTCCAGGGCAACATAAAATCTGGGGCTCTGTGCTTTCTTTCCTTCTGAACAAGTGTTAGTGTTTTCTGCACAAACGCGATTCTGCGAAGCAATGTGAACACTTTTGCTTCCCAGGCACAGAGAAGGTGCTAGCAGGGAATTCTCTGCCTGCTTTTCCCCAGTGCTCTGCAAGCTCTCCAGGGCAACATAAAATCTGGGGCTCTGGGCTTTCTTTCCTTCTGAACAAGTGTTAGTGTTTTCTGCACAAACGCGATTCTGAGAAGCAATCGGAACAATTTTGCTTCCCAGGCACAGAGAAGGTGCTAGCAGGGAATTCTCTGCCTGCCTTTCCCCAGTGCTCTGCAAGCTCTCCAGGGCAACATAAAATGTGGGGCTCTGTGCTTTCTTTCCTTCTGAACAAGTGTTAGTGTTTTCTGCACAAACGCGATTCTGCGAAGCAATGTGAACACTTGTACTTCCCAGGCACAGAGAAGGTGCTAGCAGGGAATTCTCTGCCTGCCTTTCCCCAGTGCTCTGCAAGCTCTCCAGGGCAACATAAAATCTGGGGCTCTGTGCTTTCTTTCCTTCTGAACAAGTGTTAGTGTTTTCTGCACAAACGCGATTCTGCGAAGCAATGTGAACACTTGTGCTTCCCAGGCACAGAGAAGGTGCTAGCAGGGAATTCTCTGCCTGCCTTTCCCCAGTGCTCTGCAAGCTCTCCAGGGCAACATAAAATCTGGGGCTCTGTGCTTTCTTTCCTTCTGAACAAGTGTTAGTGTTTTCTGCACAAACGCGATTCTGAGAAGCAATCGGAACACTTTTGCTTCCCAGGCACAGAGAAGGTGCTAGCAGGGAATTCTCTGCCTGCCTTTCCCCAGTGCTCTGCAAGCTCTCCAGGGCAACATAAAATCTGGGGCTCTGTGCTTTCTTTCCTTCTGAACAAGTGTTAGTGTTTTCTGCACAAACGCGATTCTGCGAAGCAATGTGAACACTTTTGCTTCCCAGGCACAGAGAAGGTGCTAGCAGGGAATTCTCTGCCTGCCTTTCCCCAGTGCTCTGCAAGCTCTCCAGGGCAACATAAAATCTGGGGCTCTGTGCTTTCTTTCCTTCTGAACAAGTGTTAGTGTTTTCTGCACAAACGCGATTCTGCGAAGCAATGTGAACACTTTTGCTTCCCAGGCACAGAGAAGGTGCTAGCAGGGAATTCTCTGCCTGCTTTTCCCCAGTGCTCTGCAAGCTCTCCAGGGCAACAGAAAATCTGGGGCTCTGTGCTTTCTTTCCTTCTGAACAAGTGTTAGTGTTTTCTGCACAAACGCGATTCTGCGAAGCAATGTGAACACTTGTACTTCCCAGGCACAGAGAAGGTGCTAGCAGGGAATTCTCTGCCTGCCTTTCCCCAGTGCTCTGCAAGCTCTCCAGGGCAACATAAAATCTGGGGCTCTGTGCTTTCTTTCCTTCTGAACAAGTGTTAGTGTTTTCTGCACAAACGCGATTCTGTGAAGCAATGTGAACACTTGTGCTTCCCAGGCACAGAGAAGGTGCTAGCAGGGAATTCTCTGCCTGCCTTTCCCCAGTGCTCTGCAAGCTCTCCAGGGCAACATAAAATGTGGGGCTCTGTGCTTTCTTTCCTTCTGAACAAGTGTTAGTGTTTTCTGCACAAACGCGATTCTGCGAAGCAATGTGAACACTTGTACTTCCCAGGCACAGAGAAGGTGCTAGCAGGGAATTCTCTGCCTGCCTTTCCCCAGTGCTCTGCAAGCTCTCCAGGGCAACATAAAATCTGGGGCTCTGTGCTTTCTTTCCTTCTGAACAAGTGTTAGTGTTTTCTGCACAAACGCGATTCTGCGAAGCAATGTGAACACTTTTGCTTCCCAGGCACAGAGAAGGTGCTAGCAGGGAATTCTCTGCCTGCTTTTCCCCAGTGCTCTGCAATCTCTCCAGGGCAACATAAAATCTGGGGCTCTGTGCTTTCTTTCCTTCTGAACAAGTGTTAGTGTTTTCTGCACAAACGCGATTCTGAGAAGCAATGTGAACACTTGTACTTCCCAGGCACAGAGAAGGTGCTAGCAGGGAATTCTCTGCCTGCCTTTCCCCAGTGCTCTGCAAGCTCTCCAGGGCAACATAAAATCTGGGGCTCTGTGCTTTCTTTCCTTCTGAACAAGTGTTAGTGTTTTCTGCACAAACGCGATTCTGCGAAGCAATGTGAACACTTGTGCTTCCCAGGCACAGAGAAGGTGCTAGCAGGGAATTCTCTGCCTGCCTTTCCCCAGTGCTCTGCAAGCTCTCCAGGGCAACATAAAATCTGGGGCTCTGTGCTTTCTTTCCTTCTGAACAAGTGTTAGTGTTTTCTGCACAAACGCGATTCTGCGAAGCAATGTGAACACTTTTGCTTCCCAGGCACAGAGAAGGTGCTAGCAGGGAATTCTCTGCCTGCCTTTCCCCAGTGCTCTGCAAGCTCTCCAGGGCAACATAAAATCTGGGGCTCTGTGCTTTCTTTCCTTCTGAACAAGTGTTAGTGTTTTCTGCACAAACGCGATTCTGCGAAGCAATGTGAACACTTTTGCTTCCCAGGCACAGAGAAGGTGCTAGCAGGGAATTCTCTGCCTGCCTTTCCCCAGTGCTCTGCAAGCTCTCCAGGGCAACATAAAATCTGGGGCTCTGTGCTTTCTTTCCTTCTGAACAAGTGTTAGTGTTTTCTGCACAAACGCGATTCTGCGAAGCAATGTGAACACTTTTGCTTCCCAGGCACAGAGAAGGTGCTAGCAGGGAATTCTCTGCCTGCCTTTCCCCAGTGCTCTGCAAGCTCTCCAGGGCAACATAAAATCTGGGGCTCTGTGCTTTCTTTCCTTCTGAACAAGTGTTAGTGTTTTCTGCACAAACGCGATTCTGCGAAGCAATGTGAACACTTGTGCTTCCCAGGCACAGAGAAGGTGCTAGCAGGGAATTCTCTGCCTGCCTTTCCCCAGTGCTCTGCAAGCTCTCCAGGGCAACATAAAATCTGGGGCTCTGTGCTTTCTTTCCTTCTGAACAAGTGTTAGTGTTTTCTGCACAAACGCGATTCTGCGAAGCAATGTGAACACTTGTACTTCCCAGGCACAGAGAAGGTGCTAGCAGGGAATTCTCTGCCTGCCTTTCCCCAGTGCTCTGCAAGCTCTCCAGGGCAACATAAAATCTGGGGCTCTGTGCTTTCTTTCCTTCTGAACAAGTGTTAGTGTTTTCTGCACAAACGCGATTCTGCGAAGCAATGTGAACACTTTTGCTTCCCAGGCACAGAGAAGGTGCTAGCAGGGAATTCTCTGCCTGCTTTTCCCCAGTGCTCTGCAAGCTCTCCAGGGCAACATAAAATGTGGGGCTCTGTGCTTTCTTTCCTTCTGAACAAGTGTTAGTGTTTTCTGCACAAACGCGATTCTGCGAAGCAATGTGAACACTTTTGCTTCCCAGGCACAGAGAAGGTGCTTGCAGGGAATTCTCTGCCTGCCTTTCCCCAGTGCTCTGCAAGCTCTCCAGGGCAACATAAAATCTGGGGCTCTGTGCTTTCTTTCCTTCTGAACAAGTGTTAGTGTTTTCTGCACAAACGCGATTCTGCGAAGCAATGTGAACACTTGTACTTCCCAGGCACAGAGAAGGTGCTAGCAGGGAATTCTCTGCCTGCCTTTCCCCAGTGCTCTGCAAGCTCTCCAGGGCAACATAAAATCTGGGGCTCTGTGCTTTCTTTCCTTCTGAACAAGTGTTAGTGTTTTCTGCACAAACGCGATTCTGAGAAGCAATGTGAACACTTGTACTTCCCAGGCACAGAGAAGGTGCTTGCAGGGAATTCTCTGCCTGCCTTTCCCCAGTGCTCTGCAATCTCTCCAGGGCAACATAAAATCTGGGGCTCTGTGCTTTCTTTCCTTCTGAACAAGTGTTAGTGTTTTCTGCACAAACACGATTCTGCGAAGCAATGTGAACACTTGTACTTCCCAGGCACAGAGAAGGTGCTAGCAGGGAATTCTCTGCCTGCCTTTCCCCAGTGCTCTGCAAGCTCTCCAGGGCAACATAAAATCTGGGGCTCTGGGCTTTCTTTCCTTCTGAACAAGTGTTAGTGTTTTCTGCACAAACGCGATTCTGCGAAGCA
Source organism: Strix occidentalis (assembly GCA_030819815.1). Lineage (NCBI taxonomy): Eukaryota > Metazoa > Chordata > Aves > Strigiformes > Strigidae > Strix > Strix occidentalis. The sequence goes on along the minus strand of JASWHU010000369.1, from coordinate 40,019 downwards.
ATGTGAACACTTGTACTTCCCAGGCACAGAGAAGGTGCTAGCAGGGAATTCTCTGCCTGCCTTTCCCCAGTGCTCTGCAAGCTCTCCAGGGCAACATAAAATCTGGGGCTCTGGGCTTTCTTTCCTTCTGAACAAGTGTTAGTGTTTTCTGCACAAACGCGATTCTGCGAAGCAATGTGAACACTTGTACTTCCCAGGCACAGAGAAGGTGCTAGCAGGGAATTCTCTGCCTGCCTTTCCCCAGTGCTCTGCAAGCTCTCCAGGGCAACATAAAATCTGGGGCTCTGTGCTTTCTTTCCTTCTGAACAAGTGTTAGTGTTTTCTGCACAAACGCGATTCTGCGAAGCAATGTGAACACTTTTGCTTCCCAGGCACAGAGAAGGTGCTAGCAGGGAATTCTCTGCCTGCTTTTCCCCAGTGCTCTGCAAGCTCTCCAGGGCAACATAAAATGTGGGGCTCTGTGCTTTCTTTCCTTCTGAACAAGTGTTAGTGTTTTCTGCACAAACGCGATTCTGCGAAGCAATGTGAACACTTTTGCTTCCCAGGCACAGAGAAGGTGCTAGCAGGGAATTCTCTGCCTGCTTTTCCCCAGTGCTCTGCAAGCTCTCCAGGGCAACATAAAATCTGGGGCTCTGTGCTTTCTTTCCTTCTGAACAAGTGTTAGTGTTTTCTGCACAAACGCGATTCTGCGAAGCAATGTGAACACTTTTGCTTCCCAGGCACAGAGAAGGTGCTAGCAGGGAATTCTCTGCCTGCTTTTCCCCAGTGCTCTGCAAGCTCTCCAGGGCAACATAAAATGTGGGGCTCTGTGCTTTCTTTCCTTCTGAACAAGTGTTAGTGTTTTCTGCACAAACGCGATTCTGCGAAGCAATGTGAACACTTTTGCTTCCCAGGCACAGAGAAGGTGCTAGCAGGGAATTCTCTGCCTGCTTTTCCCCAGTGCTCTGCAAGCTCTCCAGGGCAACATAAAATCTGGGGCTCTGGGCTTTCTTTCCTTCTGAACAAGTGTTAGTGTTTTCTGCACAAACGCGATTCTGCGAAGCAATGTGAACACTTGTGCTTCCCAGGCACAGAGAAGGTGCTAGCAGGGAATTCTCTGCCTGCCTTTCCCCAGTGCTCTGCAAGCTCTCCAGGGCAACATAAAATCTGGGGCTCTGTGCTTTCTTTCCTTCTGAACAAGTGTTAGTGTTTTCTGCACAAACGCGATTCTGCGAAGCAATGTGAACACTTGTACTTCCCAGGCACAGAGAAGGTGCTAGCAGGGAATTCTCTGCCTGCCTTTCCCCAGTGCTCTGCAAGCTCTCCAGGGCAACATAAAATCTGGGGCTCTGTGCTTTCTTTCCTTCTGAACAAGTGTTAGTGTTTTCTGCACAAACGCGATTCTGCGAAGCAATGTGAACACTTTTGCTTCCCAGGCACAGAGAACGTGCTAGCAGGGAATTCTCTGCCTGCTTTTCCCCAGTGCTCTGCAATCTCTCCAGGGCAACATAAAATCTGGGGCTCTGTGCTTTCTTTCCTTCTGAACAAGTGTTAGTGTTTTCTGCACAAACGCGATTCTGCGAAGCAATGTGAACACTTGTACTTCCCAGGCACAGAGAAGGTGCTAGCAGGGAATTCTCTGCCTGCCTTTCCCCAGTGCTCTGCAAGCTCTCCAGGGCAACATAAAATCTGGGGCTCTGTGCTTTCTTTCCTTCTGAACAAGTGTTAGTGTTTTCTGCACAAACGCGATTCTGCGAAGCAATGTGAACACTTGTGCTTCCCAGGCACAGAGAAGGTGCTAGCAGGGAATTCTCTGCCTGCCTTTCCCCAGTGCTCTGCAAGCTCTCCAGGGCAACATAAAATCTGGGGCTCTGTGCTTTCTTTCCTTCTGAACAAGTGTTAGTGTTTTCTGCACAAACGCGATTCTGCGAAGCAATGTGAACACTTGTACTTCCCAGGCACAGAGAAGGTGCTAGCAGGGAATTCTCTGCCTGCCTTTCCCCAGTGCTCTGCAAGCTCTCCAGGGCAACATAAAATCTGGGGCTCTGTGCTTTCTTTCCTTCTGAACAAGTGTTAGTGTTTTCTGCACAAACGCGATTCTGCGAAGCAATGTGAACACTTTTGCTTCCCAGGCACAGAGAAGGTGCTAGCAGGGAATTCTCTGCCTGCTTTTCCCCAGTGCTCTGCAAGCTCTCCAGGGCAACATAAAATCTGGGGCTCTGGGCTTTCTTTCCTTCTGAACAAGTGTTAGTGTTTTCTGCACAAACGCGATTCTGAGAAGCAATGTGAACACTTGTACTTCCCAGGCACAGAGAAGGTGCTAGCAGGGAATTCTCTGCCTGCCTTTCCCCAGTGCTCTGCAAGCTCTCCAGGGCAACATAAAATCTGGGGCTCTGTGCTTTCTTTCCTTCTGAACAAGTGTTAGTGTTTTCTGCACAAACGCGATTCTGCGAAGCAATGTGAACACTTTTGCTTCCCAGGCACAGAGAAGGTGCTAGCAGGGAATTCTCTGCCTGCCTTTCCCCAGTGCTCTGCAAGCTCTCCAGGGCAACATAAAATCTGGGGCTCTGTGCTTTCTTTCCTTCTGAACAAGTGTTAGTGTTTTCTGCACAAACGCGATTCTGCGAAGCAATGTGAACACTTGTACTTCCCAGGCACAGAGAAGGTGCTAGCAGGGAATTCTCTGCCTGCCTTTCCCCAGTGCTCTGCAAGCTCTCCAGGGCAACATAAAATCTGGGGCTCTGTGCTTTCTTTCCTTCTGAACAAGTGTTAGTGTTTTCTGCACAAACGCGATTCTGCGAAGCAATGTGAACACTTGTGCTTCCCAGGCACAGAGAAGGTGCTAGCAGGGAATTCTCTGCCTGCCTTTCCCCAGTGCTCTGCAAGCTCTCCAGGGCAACATAAAATCTGGGGCTCTGTGCTTTCTTTCCTTCTGAACAAGTGTTAGTGTTTTCTGCACAAACGCGATTCTGCGAAGCAATGTGAACACTTGTACTTCCCAGGCACAGAGAAGGTGCTTGCAGGGAATTCTCTGCCTGCCTTTCCCCAGTGCTCTGCAAGCTCTCCAAGGCAACATAAAATGTGGGGCTCTGTGCTTTCTTTCCTTCTGAACAAGTGTTAGTGTTTTCTGCACAAACGCGATTCTGCGAAGCAATGTGAACACTTTTGCTTCCCAGGCACAGAGAAGGTGCTAGCAGGGAATTCTCTGCCTGCCTTTCCCCAGTGCTCTGCAAGCTCTCCAGGGCAACATAAAATCTGGGGCTCTGGGCTTTCTTTCCTTCTGAACAAGTGTTAGTGTTTTCTGCACAAACGCGATTCTGCGAAGCAATGTGAACACTTGTGCTTCCCAGGCACAGAGAAGGTGCTAGCAGGGAATTCTCTGCCTGCCTTTCCCCAGTGCTCTGCAATCTCTCCAGGGCAACATAAAATCTGGGGCTCTGTGCTTTCTTTCCTTCTGAACAAGTGTTAGTGTTTTCTGCACAAACGCGATTCTAAGAAGCAATGTGAACACTTGTACTTCCCAGGCACAGAGAAGGTGCTAGCAGGGAATTCTCTGCCTGCCTTTCCCCAGTGCTCTGCAATCTCTCCAGGGCAACATAAAATCTGGGGCTCTGTGCTTTCTTTCCTTCTGAACAAGTGTTAGTGTTTTCTGCACAAACGCGATTCTGCGAAGCAATGTGAACACTTTTGCTTCCCAGGCACAGAGAAGGTGCTAGCAGGGAATTCTCTGCCTGCTTTTCCCCAGTGCTCTGCAAGCTCTCCAGGGCAACATAAAATCTGGGGCTCTGTGCTTTCTTTCCTTCTGAACAAGTGTTAGTGTTTTCTGCACAAACGCGATTCTGCGAAGCAATGTGAACACTTTTGCTTCCCAGGCACAGAGAAGGTGCTTGCAGGGAATTCTCTGCCTGCCTTTCCCCAGTGCTCTGCAAGCTCTCCAGGGCAACATAAAATCTGGGGCTCTGTGCTTTCTTTCCTTCTGAACAAGTGTTAGTGTTTTCTGCACAAACGCGATTCTGCGAAGCAATGTGAACACTTGTGCTTCCCAGGCACAGAGAAGGTGCTAGCAGGGAATTCTCTGCCTGCCTTTCCCCAGTGCTCTGCAAGCTCTCCAGGGCAACATAAAATCTGGGGCTCTGTGCTTTCTTTCCTTCTGAACAAGTGTTAGTGTTTTCTGCACAAACGCGATTCTGCGAAGCAATGTGAACACTTTTGCTTCCCAGGCACAGAGAAGGTGCTAGCAGGGAATTCTCTGCCTGCCTTTCCCCAGTGCTCTGCAAGCTCTCCAGGGCAACATAAAATCTGGGGCTCTGTGCTTTCTTTCCTTCTGAACAAGTGTTAGTGTTTTCTGCACAAACGCGATTCTGCGAAGCAATGTGAACACTTTTGCTTCCCAGGCACAGAGAAGGTGCTAGCAGGGAATTCTCTGCCTGCCTTTCCCCAGTGCTCTGCAAGCTCTCCAGGGCAACATAAAATCTGGGGCTCTGGGCTTTCTTTCCTTCTGAACAAGTGTTAGTGTTTTCTGCACAAACGCGATTCTGCGAAGCAATGTGAACACTTGTACTTCCCAGGCACAGAGAAGGTGCTAGCAGGGAATTCTCTGCCTGCCTTTCCCCAGTGCTCTGCAAGCTCTCCAGGGCAACATAAAATCTGGAGCTCTGTGCTTTCTTTCCTTCTGAACAAGTGTTAGTGTTTTCTGCACAAACGCGATTCTGCGAAGCAATGTGAACACTTTTGCTTCCCAGGCACAGAGAAGGTGCTAGCAGGGAATTCTCTGCCTGCTTTTCCCCAGTGCTCTGCAAGCTCTCCAGGGCAACATAAAATCTGGGGCTCTGGGCTTTCTTTCCTTCTGAACAAGTGTTAGTGTTTTCTGCACAAACGCGATTCTGCGAAGCAATGTGAACACTTTTGCTTCCCAGGCACAGAGAAGGTGCTTGCAGGGTATTCTCTGCCTGCCTTTCCCCAGTGCTCTGCAAGCTCTCCAGGGCAACATAAAATCTGGGGCTCTGTGCTTTCTTTCCTTCTGAACAAGTGTTAGTGTTTTCTGCACAAACGCGATTCTGCGAAGCAATGTGAACACTTGTGCTTCCCAGGCACAGAGAAGGTGCTAGCAGGGAATTCTCTGCCTGCCTTTCCCCAGTGCTCTGCAAGCTCTCCAGGGCAACATAAAATCTGGGGCTCTGTGCTTTCTTTCCTTCTGAACAAGTGTTAGTGTTTTCTGCACAAACGCGATTCTGCGAAGCAATGTGAACACTTTTGCTTCCCAGGCACAGAGAAGGTGCTAGCAGGGAATTCTCTGCCTGCCTTTCCCCAGTGCTCTGCAAGCTCTCCAGGGCAACATAAAATCTGGGGCTCTGTGCTTTCTTTCCTTCTGAACAAGTGTTAGTGTTTTCTGCACAAACGCGATTCTGCGAAGCAATGTGAACACTTTTGCTTCCCAGGCACAGAGAAGGTGCTAGCAGGGAATTCTCTGCCTGCCTTTCCCCAGTGCTCTGCAAGCTCTCCAGGGCAACATAAAATCTGGGGCTCTGGGCTTTCTTTCCTTCTGAACAAGTGTTAGTGTTTTCTGCACAAACGCGATTCTGCGAAGCAATGTGAACACTTGTACTTCCCAGGCACAGAGAAGGTGCTAGCAGGGAATTCTCTGCCTGCCTTTCCCCAGTGCTCTGCAAGCTCTCCAGGGCAACATAAAATCTGGGGCTCTGTGCTTTCTTTCGTTCTGAACAAGTGTTAGTGTTTTTCTGCACAAACGCTATTCTGAGAAGCAATGGGAACACTTTTGCTTCCCAGGCACAGAGAAGGTGCTAGCAGGGAATTCTCTGCCTGCCTTTCCCCAGTGCTCTGCAAGCTCTCCAGGGCAACATAAAATCTGGGGCTCTGTGCTTTCTTTCCTTCTGAACAAGTGTTAGTGTTTTCTGCACAAACGCGATTCTGAGAAGCAATGTGAACACTTGTGCTTCCCAGGCACAGAGAAGGTGCTAGCAGGGAATTCTCTGCCTGCCTTTCCCCAGTGCTCTGCAATCTCTCCAGGGCAACATAAAATCTGGGGCTCTGTGCTTTCTTTCCTTCTGAACAAGTGTTAGTGTTTTCTGCACAAACGCGATTCTGCGAAGCAATGTGAACACTTGTGCTTCCCAGGCACAGAGAAGGTGCTAGCAGGGAATTCTCTGCCTGCCTTTCCCCAGTGCTCTGCAAGCTCTCCAGGGCAACATAAAATCTGGGGCTCTGTGCTTTCTTTCCTTCTGAACAAGTGTTAGTGTTTTCTGCACAAACGCGATTCTGCGAAGCAATGTGAACACTTTTGCTTCCCAGGCACAGAGAAGGTGCTAGCAGGGAATTCTCTGCCTGCTTTTCCCCAGTGCTCTGCAAGCTCTCCAGGGCAACATAAAATCTGGGGCTCTGGGCTTTCTTTCCTTCTGAACAAGTGTTAGTGTTTTCTGCACAAACGCGATTCTGCGAAGCAATGTGAACACTTTTGCTTCCCAGGCACAGAGAAGGTGCTTGCAGGGAATTCTCTGCCTGCCTTTCCCCAGTGCTCTGCAAGCTCTCCAGGGCAACATAAAATCTGGGGCTCTGTGCTTTCTTTCCTTCTGAACAAGTGTTAGTGTTTTCTGCACAAACGCGATTCTGCGAAGCAATGTGAACACTTGTGCTTCCCAGGCACAGAGAAGGTGCTAGCAGGGAATTCTCTGCCTGCCTTTCCCCAGTGCTCTGCAAGCTCTCCAGGGCAACATAAAATCTGGGGCTCTGTGCTTTCTTTCCTTCTGAACAAGTGTTAGTGTTTTCTGCACAAACGCGATTCTGCGAAGCAATGTGAACACTTGTACTTCCCAGGCACAGAGAAGGTGCTAGCAGGGAATTTTCTGCCTGCCTTTCCCCAGTGCTCTGCAAGCTCTCCAGGGCAACATAAAATCTGGGGCTCTGTGCTTTCTTTCCTTCTGAACAAGTGTTAGTGTTTTCTGCACAAACGCGATTCTGCGAAGCAATGTGAACACTTTTGCTTCCCAGGCACAGAGAAGGTGCTAGCAGGGAATTCTCTGCCTGCCTTTCCCCAGTGCTCTGCAAGCTCTCCAGGGCAACATAAAATCTGGGGCTCTGTGCTTTCTTTCCTTCTGAACAAGTGTTAGTGTTTTCTGCACAAACGCGATTCTGCGAAGCAATGTGAACACTTGTACTTCCCAGGCACAGAGAAGGTGCTAGCAGGGAATTCTCTGCCTGCCTTTCCCCAGTGCTCTGCAAGCTCTCCAGGGCAACATAAAATCTGGGGCTCTGTGCTTTCTTTCCTTCTGAACAAGTGTTAGTGTTTTCTGCACAAACGCGATTCTGCGAAGCAATGTGAACACTTGTACTTCCCAGGCACAGAGAAGGTGCTAGCAGGGAATTCTCTGCCTGCCTTTCCCCAGTGCTCTGCAAGCTCTCCAGGGCAACATAAAATCTGGGGCTCTGTGCTTTCTTTCCTTCTGAACAAGTGTTAGTGTTTTCTGCACAAACGCGATTCTGCGAAGCAATGTGAACACTTTTGCTTCCCAGGCACAGAGAAGGTGCTAGCAGGGAATTCTCTGCCTGCCTTTCCCCAGTGCTCTGCAAGCTCTCCAGGGCAACATAAAATCTGGGGCTCTGTGCTTTCTTTCCTTCTGAACAAGTGTTAGTGTTTTCTGCACAAACGCGATTCTGCGAAGCAATGTGAACACTTTTGCTTCCCAGGCACAGAGAAGGTGCTAGCAGGGAATTCTCTGCCTGCCTTTCCCCAGTGCTCTGCAAGCTCTCCAGGGCAACATAAAATCTGGGGCTCTGGGCTTTCTTTCCTTCTGAACAAGTGTTAGTGTTTTCTGCACAAACGCGATTCTGCGAAGCAATGTGAACACTTGTACTTCCCAGGCACAGAGAAGGTGCTAGCAGGGAATTCTCTGCCTGCCTTTCCCCAGTGCTCTGCAAGCTCTCCAGGGCAACATAAAATCTGGGGCTCTGTGCTTTCTTTCGTTCTGAACAAGTGTTAGTGTTTTTCTGCACAAACGCTATTCTGAGAAGCAATGGGAACACTTTTGCTTCCCAGGCACAGAGAAGGTGCTAGCAGGGAATTCTCTGCCTGCTTTTCCCCAGTGCTCTACAAGCTCTCCAGGGCAACATAAAATCTGGGGCTCTGTGCTTTCTTTCCTTCTGAACAAGTGTTAGTGTTTTCTGCACAAACGCGATTCTGAGAAGCAATGTGAACACTTGTACTTCCCAGGCACAGAGAAGGTGCTTGCAGGGAATTCTCTGCCTGCCTTTCCCCAGTGCTCTGCAAGCTCTCCAAGGCAACATAAAATGTGGGGCTCTGGGCTTTCTTTCCTTCTGAACAAGTGTTAGTGTTTTCTGCACAAACGCGATTCTGCGAAGCAATGTGAACACTTTTGCTTCCCAGGCACAGAGAAGGTGCTAGCAGGGAATTCTCTGCCTGCCTTTCCCCAGTGCTCTGCAAGCTCTCCAGGGCAACATAAAATCTGGGGCTCTGGGCTTTCTTTCCTTCTGAACAAGTGTTAGTGTTTTCTGCACAAACGCGATTCTGCGAAGCAATGTGAACACTTGTGCTTCCCAGGCACAGAGAAGGTGCTAGCAGGGAATTCTCTGCCTGCCTTTCCCCAGTGCTCTGCAATCTCTCCAGGGCAACATAAAATCTGGGGCTCTGTGCTTTCTTTCCTTCTGAACAAGTGTTAGTGTTTTCTGCACAAACGCGATTCTGCGAAGCAATGTGAACACTTGTGCTTCCCAGGCACAGAGAAGGTGCTAGCAGGGAATTCTCTGCCTGCCTTTCCCCAGTGCTCTGCAAGCTCTCCAGGGCAACATAAAATCTGGGGCTCTGTGCTTTCTTTCCTTCTGAACAAGTGTTAGTGTTTTCTGCACAAACGCGATTCTGCGAAGCAATGTGAACACTTTTGCTTCCCAGGCACAGAGAAGGTGCTAGCAGGGAATTCTCTGCCTGCCTTTCCCCAGTGCTCTGCAAGCTCTCCAGGGCAACATAAAATCTGGGGCTCTGGGCTTTCTTTCCTTCTGAACAAGTGTTAGTGTTTTCTGCACAAACGCGATTCTGCGAAGCAATGTGAACACTTTTGCTTCCCAGGCACAGAGAAGGTGCTTGCAGGGAATTCTCTGCCTGCCTTTCCCCAGTGCTCTGCAAGCTCTCCAGGGCAACATAAAATCTGGGGCTCTGTGCTTTCTTTCCTTCTGAACAAGTGTTAGTGTTTTCTGCACAAACGCGATTCTGCGAAGCAATGTGAACACTTGTACTTCCCAGGCACAGAGAAGGTGCTAGCAGGGAATTCTCTGCCTGCCTTTCCCCAGTGCTCTGCAAGCTCTCCAGGGCAACATAAAATCTGGGGCTCTGTGCTTTCTTTCCTTCTGAACAAGTGTTAGTGTTTTCTGCACAAACGCGATTCTGCGAAGCAATGTGAACACTTTTGCTTCCCAGGCACAGAGAAGGTGCTAGCAGGGAATTCTCTGCCTGCCTTTCCCCAGTGCTCTGCAAGCTCTCCAGGGCAACATAAAATCTGGGGCTCTGGGCTTTCTTTCCTTCTGAACAAGTGTTAGTGTTTTCTGCACAAACGCGATTCTGCGAAGCAATGTGAACACTTGTACTTCCCAGGCACAGAGAAGGTGCTAGCAGGGAATTCTCTGCCTGCCTTTCCCCAGTGCTCTGCAAGCTCTCCAGGGCAACATAAAATCTGGGGCTCTGTGCTTTCTTTCGTTCTGAACAAGTGTTAGTGTTTTTCTGCACAAACGCGATTCTGAGAAGCAATGTGAACACTTGTACTTCCCAGGCACAGAGAAGGTGCTAGCAGGGAATTCTCTGCCTGCTTTTCCCCAGTGCTCTGCAAGCTCTCCAGGGCAACATAAAATCTGGGGCTCTGTGCTTTCTTTCGTTCTGAACAAGTGTTAGTGTTTTTCTGCACAAACGCTATTCTGAGAAGCAATGGGAACACTTTTGCTTCCCAGGCACAGAGAAGGTGCTAGCAGGGAATTCTCTGCCTGCTTTTCCCCAGTGCTCTGCAAGCTCTCCAGGGCAACATAAAATCTGGGGCTCTGTGCTTTCTTTCGTTCTGAACAAGTGTTAGTGTTTTCTGCACAAACGCGATTCTGCGAAGCAATGTGAACACTTGTGCTTCCCAGGCACAGAGAAGGTGCTAGCAGGGAATTCTCTGCCTGCCTTTCCCCAGTGCTCTGCAAGCTCTCCAGGGCAACATAAAATCTGGGGCTCTGTGCTTTCTTTCCTTCTGAACAAGTGTTAGTGTTTTCTGCACAAACGCGATTCTGCGAAGCAATGTGAACACTTGTACTTCCCAGGCACAGAGAAGGTGCTAGCAGGGAATTCTCTGCCTGCCTTTCCCCAGTGCTCTGCAAGCTCTCCAGGGCAACATAAAATCTGGGGCTCTGTGCTTTCTTTCGTTCTGAACAAGTGTTAGTGTTTTCTGCACAAACGCGATTCTGCGAAGCAATGTGAACACTTTTGCTTCCCAGGCACAGAGAAGGTGCTAGCAGGGAATTCTCTGCCTGCTTTTCCCCAGTGCTCTGCAAGCTCTCCAGGGCAACAGAAAATCTGGGGCTCTGTGCTTTCTTTCCTTCTGAACAAGTGTTAGTGTTTTCTGCACAAACGCGATTCTGAGAAGCAATGTGAACACTTGTACTTCCCAGGCACAGAGAAGGTGCTAGCAGGGAATTCTCTGCCTGCCTTTCCCCAGTGCTCTGCAAGCTCTCCAGGGCAACATAAAATCTGGGGCTCTGTGCTTTCTTTCGTTCTGAACAAGTGTTAGTGTTTTCTGCACAAACGCGATTCTGCGAAGCAATGTGAACACTTGTGCTTCCCAGGCACAGAGAAGGTGCTAGCAGGGAATTCTCTGCCTGCCTTTCCCCAGTGCTCTGCAAGCTCTCCAGGGCAACATAAAATCTGGGGCTCTGTGCTTTCTTTCCTTCTGAACAAGTGTTAGTGTTTTCTGCACAAACGCGATTCTGCGAAGCAATGTGAACACTTGTACTTCCCAGGCACAGAGAAGGTGCTAGCAGGGAATTCTCTGCCTGCCTTTCCCCAGTGCTCTGCAAGCTCTCCGGGGCAACATAAAATCTGGGGCTCTGTGCTTTCTTTCCTTCTGAACAAGTGTTAGTGTTTTCTGCACAAACGCTATTCTAAGAAGCAATGGGAACACTTTTGCTTCCCAGGCACAGAGAAGGTGCTAGCAGGGAATTCTCTGCCTGCTTTTCCCCAGTGCTCTACAAGCTCTCCAGGGCAACATAAAATCTGGGGCTCTGTGCTTTCTTTCCTTCTGAACAAGTGTTAGTGTTTTCTGCACAAACGCGATTCTGCGAAGCAAGGTGAACACTTGTACTTCCCAGGCACAGAGAAGGTGCTAGCAGGGAATTCTCTGCCTGCTTTTCCCCAGTGCTCTGCAAGCTCTCCAGGGCAACATAAAATCTGGGGCTCTGGGCTTTCTTTCCTTCTGAACAAGTGTTAGTGTTTTCTGCACAAACGCGATTCTGCGAAGCAATGTGAACACTTTTGCTTCCCAGGCACAGAGAAGGTGCTTGCAGGGAATTCTCTGCCTGCCTTTCCCCAGTGCTCTGCAAGCTCTCCAGGGCAACATAAAATCTGGGGCTCTGTGCTTTCTTTCCTTCTGAACAAGTGTTAGTGTTTTCTGCACAAACGCGATTCTGCGAAGCAATGTGAACACTTGTGCTTCCCAGGCACAGAGAAGGTGCTAGCAGGGAATTCTCTGCCTGCCTTTCCCCAGTGCTCTGCAAGCTCTCCAGGGCAACATAAAATCTGGGGCTCTGTGCTTTCTTTCCTTCTGAACAAGTGTTAGTGTTTTCTGCACAAACGCGATTCTGCGAAGCAATGTGAACACTTGTACTTCCCAGGCACAGAGAAGGTGCTAGCAGGGAATTCTCTGCCTGCCTTTCCCCAGTGCTCTGCAAGCTCTCCAGGGCAACATAAAATGTGGGGCTCTGTGCTTTCTTTCCTTCTGAACAAGTGTTAGTGTTTTCTGCACAAACGCGATTCTGCGAAGCAATGTGAACACTTGTGCTTCCCAGGCACAGAGAAGGTGCTAGCAGGGAATTCTCTGCCTGCCTTTCCCCAGTGCTCTGCAAGCTCTCCAGGGCAACATAAAATCTGGGGCTCTGGGCTTTCTTTCCTTCTGAACAAGTGTTAGTGTTTTCTGCACAAACGCGATTCTAAGAAGCAATGTGAACACTTGTACTTCCCAGGCACAGAGAAGGTGCTAGCAGGGAATTCTCTGCCTGCCTTTCCCCAGTGCTCTGCAAGCTCTCCAGGGCAACATAAAATCTGGGGCTCTGTGCTTTCTTTCCTTCTGAACAAGTGTTAGTGTTTTCTGCACAAACGCTATTCTAAGAAGCAATGGGAACACTTTTGCTTCCCAGGCACAGAGAAGGTGCTAGCAGGGAATTCTCTGCCTGCTTTTCCCCAGTGCTCTACAAGCTCTCCAGGGCAACATAAAATCTGGGGCTCTGTGCTTTCTTTCCTTCTGAACAAGTGTTAGTGTTTTCTGCACAAACGCGATTCTGCGAAGCAAGGTGAACACTTGTACTTCCCAGGCACAGAGAAGGTGCTAGCAGGGAATTCTCTGCCTGCTTTTCCCCAGTGCTCTGCAAGCTCTCCAGGGCAACATAAAATCTGGGGCTCTGGGCTTTCTTTCCTTCTGAACAAGTGTTAGTGTTTTCTGCACAAACGCGATTCTGCGAAGCAATGTGAACACTTTTGCTTCCCAGGCACAGAGAAGGTGCTTGCAGGGAATTCTCTGCCTGCCTTTCCCCAGTGCTCTGCAAGCTCTCCAGGGCAACATAAAATCTGGGGCTCTGTGCTTTCTTTCCTTCTGAACAAGTGTTAGTGTTTTCTGCACAAACGCGATTCTGCGAAGCAATGTGAACACTTGTGCTTCCCAGGCACAGAGAAGGTGCTAGCAGGGAATTCTCTGCCTGCCTTTCCCCAGTGCTCTGCAAGCTCTCCAGGGCAACATAAAATCTGGGGCTCTGTGCTTTCTTTCCTTCTGAACAAGTGTTAGTGTTTTCTGCACAAACGCGATTCTGCGAAGCAATGTGAACACTTGTACTTCCCAGGCACAGAGAAGGTGCTAGCAGGGAATTCTCTGCCTGCCTTTCCCCAGTGCTCTGCAAGCTCTCCAGGGCAACATAAAATGTGGGGCTCTGTGCTTTCTTTCCTTCTGAACAAGTGTTAGTGTTTTCTGCACAAACGCGATTCTGCGAAGCAATGTGAACACTTGTGCTTCCCAGGCACAGAGAAGGTGCTAGCAGGGAATTCTCTGCCTGCCTTTCCCCAGTGCTCTGCAAGCTCTCCAGGGCAACATAAAATCTGGGGCTCTGGGCTTTCTTTCCTTCTGAACAAGTGTTAGTGTTTTCTGCACAAACGCGATTCTAAGAAGCAATGTGAACACTTGTACTTCCCAGGCACAGAGAAGGTGCTAGCAGGGAATTCTCTGCCTGCCTTTCCCCAGTGCTCTGCAAGCTCTCCAGGGCAACATAAAATCTGGGGCTCTGTGCTTTCTTTCCTTCTGAACAAGTGTTAGTGTTTTCTGCACAAACGCGATTCTGCGAAGCAATGTGAACACTTTTGCTTCCCAGGCACAGAGAACGTGCTAGCAGGGAATTCTCTGCCTGCTTTTCCCCAGTGCTCTGCAAGCTCTCCAGGGCAACAGAAAATCTGGGGCTCTGTGCTTTCTTTCCTTCTGAACAAGTGTTAGTGTTTTCTGCACAAACGCGATTCTGCGAAGCAATGGGAACACTTTTGCTTCCCAGGCACAGAGAAGGTGCTAGCAGGGAATTCTCTGCCTGCCTTTCCCCAGTGCTCTGCAAGCTCTCCAGGGCAACATAAAATCTGGGGCTCTGTGCTTTCTTTCCTTCTGAACAAGTGTTAGTGTTTTCTGCACAAACGCGATTCTGCGAAGCAATGTGAACACTTTTGCTTCCCAGGCACAGAGAAGGTGCTAGCAGGGAATTCTCTGCCTGCCTTTCCCCAGTGCTCTGCAAGCTCTCCAGGGCAACATAAAATCTGGGGCTCTGGGCTTTCTTTCCTTCTGAACAAGTGTTAGTGTTTTCTGCACAAACGCGATTCTGCGAAGCAATGTGAACACTTGTACTTCCCAGGCACAGAGAAGGTGCTAGCAGGGAATTCTCTGCCTGCTTTTCCCCAGTGCTCTGCAATCTCTCCAGGGCAACATAAAATCTGGGGCTCTGTGCTTTCTTTCGTTCTGAACAAGTGTTAGTGTTTTTCTGCACAAACGCTATTCTGAGAAGCAATGGGAACACTTTTGCTTCCCAGGCACAGAGAAGGTGCTAGCAGGGAATTCTCTGCCTGCTTTTCCCCAGTGCTCTGCAAGCTCTCCAGGGCAACATAAAATCTGGGGCTCTGTGCTTTCTTTCGTTCTGAACAAGTGTTAGTGTTTTCTGCACAAACGTTAGTGTTTTCTGCACAAACGCGATTCTGCGAAGCAATGTGAACACTTTTGCTTCCCAGGCACAGAGAAGGTGCTAGCAGGGAATTCTCTGCCTGCTTTTCCCCAGTGCTCTGCAAGCTCTCCAGGGCAACATAAAATCTGGGGCTCTGTGCTTTCTTTCCTTCTGAACAAGTGTTAGTGTTTTCTGCACAAACGCGATTCTGCGAAGCAATGTGAACACTTGTGCTTCCCAGGCACAGAGAAGGTGCTTGCAGGGAATTCTCTGCCTGCCTTTCCCCAGTGCTCTGCAAGCTCTCCAGGGCAACATAAAATCTGGGGCTCTGTGCTTTCTTTCCTTCTGAACAAGTGTTAGTGTTTTCTGCACAAACGCGATTCTGCGAAGCAATGTGAACACTTGTACTTCCCAGGCACAGAGAAGGTGCTAGCAGGGAATTCTCTGCCTGCCTTTCCCCAGTGCTCTGCAAGCTCTCCAGGGCAACATAAAATCTGGGGCTCTGTGCTTTCTTTCGTTCTGAACAAGTGTTAGTGTTTTCTGCACAAACGCGATTCTGCGAAGCAATGTGAACACTTTTGCTTCCCAGGCACAGAGAAGGTGCTAGCAGGGAATTCTCTGCCTGCTTTTCCCCAGTGCTCTGCAAGCTCTCCAGGGCAACAGAAAATCTGGGGCTCTGTGCTTTCTTTCCTTCTGAACAAGTGTTAGTGTTTTCTGCACAAACGCGATTCTGCGAAGCAATGTGAACACTTGTACTTCCCAGGCACAGAGAAGGTGCTAGCAGGGAATTCTCTGCCTGCCTTTCCCCAGTGCTCTGCAAGCTCTCCAGGGCAACATAAAATCTGGGGCTCTGTGCTTTCTTTCCTTCTGAACAAGTGTTAGTGTTTTCTGCACAAACGCGATTCTGCGAAGCAATGTGAACACTTGTGCTTCCCAGGCACAGAGAAGGTGCTAGCAGGGAATTCTCTGCCTGCCTTTCCCCAGTGCTCTGCAAGCTCTCCAGGGCAACATAAAATCTGGGGCTCTGTGCTTTCTTTCCTTCTGAACAAGTGTTAGTGTTTTCTGCACAAACGCGATTCTGCGAAGCAATGTGAACACTTGTACTTCCCAGGCACAGAGAAGGTGCTAGCAGGGAATTCTCTGCCTGCCTTTCCCCAGTGCTCTGCAAGCTCTCCGGGGCAACATAAAATCTGGGGCTCTGTGCTTTCTTTCCTTCTGAACAAGTGTTAGTGTTTTCTGCACAAACGCGATTCTGAGAAGCAATGTGAACACTTTTGCTTCCCAGGCACAGAGAAGGTGCTAGCAGGGAATTCTCTGCCTGCTTTTCCCCAGTGCTCTGCAATCTCTCCAGGGCAACATAAAATCTGGGGCTCTGTGCTTTCTTTCCTTCTGAACAAGTGTTAGTGTTTTCTGCACAAACGCGATTCTGCGAAGCAATGTGAACACTTGTGCTTCCCAGGCACAGAGAAGGTGCTAGCAGGGAATTCTCTGCCTGCCTTTCCCCAGTGCTCTGCAAGCTCTCCAGGGCAACATAAAATCTGGGGCTCTGTGCTTTCTTTCCTTCTGAACAAGTGTTAGTGTTTTCTGCACAAACGCGATTCTGCGAAGCAATGTGAACACTTTTGCTTCCCAGGCACAGAGAAGGTGCTAGCAGGGAATTCTCTGCCTGCTTTTCCCCAGTGCTCTGCAAGCTCTCCAGGGCAACATAAAATCTGGGGCTCTGGGCTTTCTTTCCTTCTGAACAAGTGTTAGTGTTTTCTGCACAAACGCGATTCTGCGAAGCAATGTGAACACTTTTGCTTCCCAGGCACAGAGAAGGTGCTAGCAGGGAATTCTCTGCCTGCCTTTCCCCAGTGCTCTGCAAGCTCTCCAGGGCAACATAAAATCTGGGGCTCTGTGCTTTCTTTCCTTCTGAACAAGTGTTAGTGTTTTCTGCACAAACGCGATTCTGCGAAGCAATGTGAACACTTGTGCTTCCCAGGCACAGAGAAGGTGCTAGCAGGGAATTCTCTGCCTGCCTTTCCCCAGTGCTCTGCAAGCTCTCCAGGGCAACATAAAATCTGGGGCTCTGTGCTTTCTTTCCTTCTGAACAAGTGTTAGTGTTTTCTGCACAAACGCGATTCTGCGAAGCAATGTGAACACTTGTACTTCCCAGGCACAGAGAAGGTGCTAGCAGGGAATTCTCTGCCTGCCTTTCCCCAGTGCTCTGCAAGCTCTCCAGGGCAACATAAAATCTGGGGCTCTGTGCTTTCTTTCCTTCTGAACAAGTGTTAGTGTTTTCTGCACAAACGCGATTCTGCGAAGCAATGTGAACACTTGTGCTTCCCAGGCACAGAGAAGGTGCTAGCAGGGAATTCTCTGCCTGCTTTTCCCCAGTGCTCTGCAAGCTCTCCAGGGCAACATAAAATCTGGGGCTCTGGGCTTTCTTTCCTTCTGAACAAGTGTTAGTGTTTTCTGCACAAACGCGATTCTGCGAAGCAATGTGAACACTTTTGCTTCCCAGGCACAGAGAAGGTGCTTGCAGGGAATTCTCTGCCTGCCTTTCCCCAGTGCTCTGCAAGCTCTCCAGGGCAACATAAAATCTGGGGCTCTGTGCTTTCTTTCCTTCTGAACAAGTGTTAGTGTTTTCTGCACAAACGCGATTCTGCGAAGCAATGTGAACACTTGTGCTTCCCAGGCACAGAGAAGGTGCTAGCAGGGAATTCTCTGCCTGCCTTTCCCCAGTGCTCTGCAAGCTCTCCAGGGCAACATAAAATCTGGGGCTCTGTGCTTTCTTTCCTTCTGAACAAGTGTTAGTGTTTTCGGCACAAACGCGATTCTGAGAAGCAATGTGAACACTTGTACTTCCCAGGCACAGAGAAGGTGCTTGCAGGGAATTCTCTGCCTGCCTTTCCCCAGTGCTCTGCAATCTCTCCAGGGCAACATAAAATCTGGGGCTCTGTGCTTTCTTTCCTTCTGAACAAGTGTTAGTGTTTTCTGCACAAACGCGATTCTGCGAAGCAATGTGAACACTTGTACTTCCCAGGCACAGAGAAGGTGCTAGCAGGGAATTCTCTGCCTGCCTTTCCCCAGTGCTCTGCAAGCTCTCCAGGGCAACATAAAATCTGGGGCTCTGTGCTTTCTTTCCTTCTGAACAAGTGTTAGTGTTTTCTGCACAAACGCGATTCTGCGAAGCAATGTGAACACTTGTACTTCCCAGGCACAGAGAAGGTGCTAGCAGGGAATTCTCTGCCTGCCTTTCCCCAGTGCTCTGCAAGCTCTCCAGGGCAACATAAAATCTGGGGCTCTGTGCTTTCTTTCCTTCTGAACAAGTGTTAGTGTTTTCTGCACAAACGCGATTCTGCGAAGCAATGTGAACACTTTTGCTTCCCAGGCACAGAGAAGGTGCTAGCAGGGAATTCTCTGCCTGCCTTTCCCCAGTGCTCTGCAAGCTCTCCAGGGCAACATAAAATCTGGGGCTCTGTGCTTTCTTTCCTTCTGAACAAGTGTTAGTGTTTTCTGCACAAACGCGATTCTGAGAAGCAATGTGAACACTTTTGCTTCCCAGGCACAGAGAAGGTGCTAGCAGGGAATTCTCTGCCTGCCTTTCCCCAGTGCTCTGCAAGCTCTCCAGGGCAACATAAAATCTGGGGCTCTGTGCTTTCTTTCCTTCTGAACAAGTGTTAGTGTTTTCTGCACAAACGCGATTCTGCGAAGCAATGTGAACACTTTTGCTTCCCAGGCACAGAGAAGGTGCTAGCAGGGAATTCTCTGCCTGCTTTTCCCCAGTGCTCTGCAAGCTCTCCAGGGCAACAGAAAATCTGGGGCTCTGTGCTTTCTTTCCTTCTGAACAAGTGTTAGTGTTTTCTGCACAAACGCGATTCTGCGAAGCAATGTGAACACTTGTACTTCCCAGGCACAGAGAAGGTGCTAGCAGGGAATTCTCTGCCTGCCTTTCCCCAGTGCTCTGCAAGCTCTCCAGGGCAACATAAAATCTGGGGCTCTGTGCTTTCTTTCGTTCTGAACAAGTGTTAGTGTTTTCTGCACAAACGCGATTCTGAGAAGCAATGTGAACACTTGTGCTTCCCAGGCACAGAGAAGGTGCTAGCAGGGAATTCTCTGCCTGCCTTTCCCCAGTGCTCTGCAAGCTCTCCAGGGCAACATAAAATCTGGGGCTCTGTGCTTTCTTTCCTTCTGAACAAGTGTTAGTGTTTTCTGCACAAACGCGATTCTGCGAAGCAATGTGAACACTTTTGCTTCCCAGGCACAGAGAAGGTGCTAGCAGGGAATTCTCTGCCTGCTTTTCCCCAGTGCTCTGCAAGCTCTCCAGGGCAACATAAAATCTGGGGCTCTGTGCTTTCTTTCCTTCTGAACAAGTGTTAGTGTTTTCTGCACAAACGCGATTCTGCGAAGCAATGTGAACACTTTTGCTTCCCAGGCACAGAGAAGGTGCTAGCAGGGAATTCTCTGCCTGCTTTTCCCCAGTGCTCTGCAAGCTCTCCAGGGCAACATAAAATCTGGGGCTCTGTGCTTTCTTTCCTTCTGAACAAGTGTTAGTGTTTTCTGCACAAACGCGATTCTGCGAAGCAATGTGAACACTTTTGCTTCCCAGGCACAGAGAAGGTGCTAGCAGGGAATTCTCTGCCTGCCTTTCCCCAGTGCTCTGCAAGCTCTCCAGGGCAACATAAAATCTGGGGCTCTGTGCTTTCTTTCCTTCTGAACAAGTGTTAGTGTTTTCTGCACAAACGCGATTCTGCGAAGCAATGTGAACACTTTTGCTTCCCAGGCACAGAGAAGGTGCTAGCAGGGAATTCTCTGCCTGCCTTTCCCCAGTGCTCTGCAAGCTCTCCAGGGCAACATAAAATCTGGGGCTCTGTGCTTTCTTTCCTTCTGAACAAGTGTTAGTGTTTTCTGCACAAACGCGATTCTGCGAAGCAATGTGAACACTTGTGCTTCCCAGGCACAGAGAAGGTGCTAGCAGGGAATTCTCTGCCTGCCTTTCCCCAGTGCTCTGCAAGCTCTCCAGGGCAACATAAAATCTGGGGCTCTGTGCTTTCTTTCCTTCTGAACAAGTGTTAGTGTTTTCTGCACAAACGCGATTCTGCGAAGCAATGTGAACACTTGTACTTCCCAGGCACAGAGAAGGTGCTAGCAGGGAATTCTCTGCCTGCCTTTCCCCAGTGCTCTGCAAGCTCTCCAGGGCAACATAAAATCTGGGGCTCTGTGCTTTCTTTCCTTCTGAACAAGTGTTAGTGTTTTTCTGCACAAACGCTAT
Organism: Strix occidentalis; assembly: GCA_030819815.1. Classification (NCBI taxonomy): domain Eukaryota; kingdom Metazoa; phylum Chordata; class Aves; order Strigiformes; family Strigidae; genus Strix; species Strix occidentalis. The sequence goes on along the minus strand of JASWHU010000369.1, from coordinate 20,341 downwards.
TCTGAGAAGCAATGGGAACACTTTTGCTTCCCAGGCACAGAGAAGGTGCTAGCAGGGAATTCTCTGCCTGCTTTTCCCCAGTGCTCTGCAAGCTCTCCAGGGCAACATAAAATGTGGGGCTCTGGGCTTTCTTTCCTTCTGAACAAGTGTTAGTGTTTTCTGCACAAACGCGATTCTGCGAAGCAATGTGAACACTTTTGCTTCCCAGGCACAGAGAAGGTGCTTGCAGGGAATTCTCTGCCTGCCTTTCACCAGTGCTCTGCAAGCTCTCCAGGGCAACATAAAATCTGGGGCTCTGGGCTTTCTTTCCTTCTGAACAAGTGTTAGTGTTTTCTGCACAAACGCGATTCTGCGAAGCAATGTGAACACTTTTGCTTCCCAGGCACAGAGAAGGTGCTAGCAGGGAATTCTCTGCCTGCCTTTCCCCAGTGCTCTGCAAGCTCTCCAGGGCAACATAAAATCTGGGGCTCTGTGCTTTCTTTCCTTCTGAACAAGTGTTAGTGTTTTCTGCACAAACGCGATTCTGCGAAGCAATGTGAACACTTGTACTTCCCAGGCACAGCGAAGGTGCTTGCAGGGAATTCTCTGCCTGCCTTTCCCCAGTGCTCTGCAATCTCTCCAGGGCAACATAAAATCTGGGGCTCTGTGCTTTCTTTCCTTCTGAACAAGTGTTAGTGTTTTCTGCACAAACGCGATTCTGCGAAGCAATGTGAACACTTGTACTTCCCAGGCACAGAGAAGGTGCTAGCAGGGAATTCTCTGCCTGCCTTTCCCCAGTGCTCTGCAAGCTCTCCAGGGCAACATAAAATCTGGGGCTCTGGGCTTTCTTTCCTTCTGAACAAGTGTTAGTGTTTTCTGCCCAAACGCGATTCTGCGAAGCAATGTGAACACTTGTACTTCCCAGGCACAGAGAAGGTGCTAGCAGGGAATTCTCTGCCTGCCTTTCCCCAGTGCTCTGCAAGCTCTCCAGGCAACATAAAATCTGGGGCTCTGTGCTTTCTTTCCTTCTGAACAAGTGTTAGTGTTTTCTGCACAAACGCGATTCTGCGAAGCAATGTGAACACTTGTACTTCCCAGGCACAGAGAAGGTGCTAGCAGGGAATTCTCTGCCTGCCTTTCCCCAGTGCTCTGCAAGCTCTCCAGGGCAACATAAAATCTGGGGCTCTGTGCTTTCTTTCCTTCTGAACAAGTGTTAGTGTTTTCTGCACAAACGCGATTCTGCGAAGCAATGTGAACACTTTTGCTTCCCAGGCACAGAGAAGGTGCTAGCAGGGAATTCTCTGCCTGCTTTTCCCCAGTGCTCTGCAAGCTCTCCAGGGCAACATAAAATCTGGGGCTCTGTGCTTTCTTTCCTTCTGAACAAGTGTTAGTGTTTTCTGCACAAACGCGATTCTGCGAAGCAATGTGAACACTTTTGCTTCCCAGGCACAGAGAAGGTGCTAGCAGGGAATTCTCTGCCTGCTTTTCCCCAGTGCTCTGCAATCTCTCCAGGGCAACATAAAATCTGGGGCTCTGTGCTTTCTTTCCTTCTGAACAAGTGTTAGTGTTTTCTGCACAAACGCGATTCTGCGAAGCAATGTGAACACTTGTACTTCCCAGGCACAGAGAAGGTGCTAGCAGGGAATTCTCTGCCTGCCTTTCCCCAGTGCTCTGCAAGCTCTCCAGGGCAACATAAAATCTGGGGCTCTGTGCTTTCTTTCCTTCTGAACAAGTGTTAGTGTTTTCTGCACAAACGCGATTCTGCGAAGCAATGTGAACACTTGTACTTCCCAGGCACAGAGAAGGTGCTAGCAGGGAATTCTCTGCCTGCTTTTCCCCAGTGCTCTGCAATCTCTCCAGGGCAACATAAAATCTGGGGCTCTGTGCTTTCTTTCCTTCTGAACAAGTGTTAGTGTTTTCTGCACAAACGCGATTCTGCGAAGCAATGTGAACACTTGTACTTCCCAGGCACAGAGAAGGTGCTAGCAGGGAATTCTCTGCCTGCCTTTCCCCAGTGCTCTGCAAGCTCTCCAGGGCAACATAAAATCTGGGGCTCTGTGCTTTCTTTCCTTCTGAACAAGTGTTAGTGTTTTCTGCACAAACGCGATTCTGCGAAGCAATGTGAACACTTGTACTTCCCAGGCACAGAGAAGGTGCTAGCAGGGAATTCTCTGCCTGCCTTTCCCCAGTGCTCTGCAAGCTCTCCAGGGCAACATAAAATCTGGGGCTCTGTGCTTTCTTTCCTTCTGAACAAGTGTTAGTGTTTTCTGCACAAACGCGATTCTGCGAAGCAATGTGAACACTTTTGCTTCCCAGGCACAGAGAAGGTGCTAGCAGGGAATTCTCTGCCTGCCTTTCCCCAGTGCTCTGCAAGCTCTCCAGGGCAACATAAAATCTGGGGCTCTGTGCTTTCTTTCCTTCTGAACAAGTGTTAGTGTTTTCTGCACAAACGCGATTCTGAGAAGCAATGTGAACACTTTTGCTTCCCAGGCACAGAGAAGGTGCTAGCAGGGAATTCTCTGCCTGCCTTTCCCCAGTGCTCTGCAAGCTCTCCAGGGCAACATAAAATCTGGGGCTCTGTGCTTTCTTTCCTTCTGAACAAGTGTTAGTGTTTTCTGCACAAACGCGATTCTGCGAAGCAATGTGAACACTTTTGCTTCCCAGGCACAGAGAAGGTGCTAGCAGGGAATTCTCTGCCTGCTTTTCCCCAGTGCTCTGCAAGCTCTCCAGGGCAACAGAAAATCTGGGGCTCTGTGCTTTCTTTCCTTCTGAACAAGTGTTAGTGTTTTCTGCACAAACGCGATTCTGCGAAGCAATGTGAACACTTGTACTTCCCAGGCACAGAGAAGGTGCTAGCAGGGAATTCTCTGCCTGCCTTTCCCCAGTGCTCTGCAAGCTCTCCAGGGCAACATAAAATCTGGGGCTCTGTGCTTTCTTTCGTTCTGAACAAGTGTTAGTGTTTTCTGCACAAACGCGATTCTGCGAAGCAATGTGAACACTTGTGCTTCCCAGGCACAGAGAAGGTGCTAGCAGGGAATTCTCTGCCTGCCTTTCCCCAGTGCTCTGCAAGCTCTCCAGGGCAACATAAAATCTGGGGCTCTGTGCTTTCTTTCCTTCTGAACAAGTGTTAGTGTTTTCTGCACAAACGCGATTCTGCGAAGCAATGTGAACACTTTTGCTTCCCAGGCACAGAGAAGGTGCTAGCAGGGAATTCTCTGCCTGCTTTTCCCCAGTGCTCTGCAAGCTCTCCAGGGCAACATAAAATCTGGGGCTCTGTGCTTTCTTTCCTTCTGAACAAGTGTTAGTGTTTTCTGCACAAACGCGATTCTGCGAAGCAATGTGAACACTTTTGCTTCCCAGGCACAGAGAAGGTGCTAGCAGGGAATTCTCTGCCTGCTTTTCCCCAGTGCTCTGCAAGCTCTCCAGGGCAACATAAAATCTGGGGCTCTGTGCTTTCTTTCCTTCTGAACAAGTGTTAGTGTTTTCTGCACAAACGCGATTCTGCGAAGCAATGTGAACACTTTTGCTTCCCAGGCACAGAGAAGGTGCTAGCAGGGAATTCTCTGCCTGCCTTTCCCCAGTGCTCTGCAAGCTCTCCAGGGCAACATAAAATCTGGGGCTCTGTGCTTTCTTTCCTTCTGAACAAGTGTTAGTGTTTTCTGCACAAACGCGATTCTGCGAAGCAATGTGAACACTTTTGCTTCCCAGGCACAGAGAAGGTGCTAGCAGGGAATTCTCTGCCTGCCTTTCCCCAGTGCTCTGCAAGCTCTCCAGGGCAACATAAAATCTGGGGCTCTGTGCTTTCTTTCCTTCTGAACAAGTGTTAGTGTTTTCTGCACAAACGCGATTCTGCGAAGCAATGTGAACACTTGTGCTTCCCAGGCACAGAGAAGGTGCTAGCAGGGAATTCTCTGCCTGCCTTTCCCCAGTGCTCTGCAAGCTCTCCAGGGCAACATAAAATCTGGGGCTCTGTGCTTTCTTTCCTTCTGAACAAGTGTTAGTGTTTTCTGCACAAACGCGATTCTGCGAAGCAATGTGAACACTTGTACTTCCCAGGCACAGAGAAGGTGCTAGCAGGGAATTCTCTGCCTGCCTTTCCCCAGTGCTCTGCAAGCTCTCCAGGGCAACATAAAATCTGGGGCTCTGTGCTTTCTTTCCTTCTGAACAAGTGTTAGTGTTTTTCTGCACAAACGCTATTCTGAGAAGCAATGGGAACACTTTTGCTTCCCAGGCACAGAGAAGGTGCTAGCAGGGAATTCTCTGCCTGCTTTTCCCCAGTGCTCTGCAAGCTCTCCAGGGCAACATAAAATGTGGGGCTCTGGGCTTTCTTTCCTTCTGAACAAGTGTTAGTGTTTTCTGCACAAACGCGATTCTGCGAAGCAATGTGAACACTTTTGCTTCCCAGGCACAGAGAAGGTGCTTGCAGGGAATTCTCTGCCTGCCTTTCACCAGTGCTCTGCAAGCTCTCCAGGGCAACATAAAATCTGGGGCTCTGGGCTTTCTTTCCTTCTGAACAAGTGTTAGTGTTTTCTGCACAAACGCGATTCTGCGAAGCAATGTGAACACTTTTGCTTCCCAGGCACAGAGAAGGTGCTAGCAGGGAATTCTCTGCCTGCCTTTCCCCAGTGCTCTGCAAGCTCTCCAGGGCAACATAAAATCTGGGGCTCTGTGCTTTCTTTCCTTCTGAACAAGTGTTAGTGTTTTCTGCACAAACGCGATTCTGAGAAGCAATGTGAACACTTGTACTTCCCAGGCACAGCGAAGGTGCTTGCAGGGAATTCTCTGCCTGCCTTTCCCCAGTGCTCTGCAATCTCTCCAGGGCAACATAAAATCTGGGGCTCTGTGCTTTCTTTCCTTCTGAACAAGTGTTAGTGTTTTCTGCACAAACGCGATTCTGCGAAGCAATGTGAACACTTGTACTTCCCAGGCACAGAGAAGGTGCTAGCAGGGAATTCTCTGCCTGCCTTTCCCCAGTGCTCTGCAAGCTCTCCAGGGCAACATAAAATCTGGGGCTCTGGGCTTTCTTTCCTTCTGAACAAGTGTTAGTGTTTTCTGCCCAAACGCGATTCTGCGAAGCAATGTGAACACTTGTACTTCCCAGGCACAGAGAAGGTGCTAGCAGGGAATTCTCTGCCTGCCTTTCCCCAGTGCTCTGCAAGCTCTCCAGGGCAACATAAAATCTGGGGCTCTGTGCTTTCTTTCCTTCTGAACAAGTGTTAGTGTTTTCTGCACAAACGCGATTCTGCGAAGCAATGTGAACACTTGTACTTCCCAGGCACAGAGAAGGTGCTAGCAGGGAATTCTCTGCCTGCCTTTCCCCAGTGCTCTGCAAGCTCTCCAGGGCAACATAAAATCTGGGGCTCTGTGCTTTCTTTCCTTCTGAACAAGTGTTAGTGTTTTCTGCACAAACGCGATTCTGCGAAGCAATGTGAACACTTTTGCTTCCCAGGCACAGAGAAGGTGCTAGCAGGGAATTCTCTGCCTGCTTTTCCCCAGTGCTCTGCAAGCTCTCCAGGGCAACATAAAATCTGGGGCTCTGTGCTTTCTTTCCTTCTGAACAAGTGTTAGTGTTTTCTGCACAAACGCGATTCTGCGAAGCAATGTGAACACTTTTGCTTCCCAGGCACAGAGAAGGTGCTAGCAGGGAATTCTCTGCCTGCTTTTCCCCAGTGCTCTGCAATCTCTCCAGGGCAACATAAAATCTGGGGCTCTGTGCTTTCTTTCCTTCTGAACAAGTGTTAGTGTTTTCTGCACAAACGCGATTCTGCGAAGCAATGTGAACACTTTTGCTTCCCAGGCACAGAGAAGGTGCTAGCAGGGAATTCTCTGCTCTGCTTTTCCCCAGTGCTCTGCAAGCTCTCCAGGGCAACATAAAATCTGGGGCTCTGGGCTTTCTTTCCTTCTGAACAAGTGTTAGTGTTTTCTGCACAAACGCGATTCTGCGAAGCAATGTGAACACTTGTACTTCCCAGGCACAGAGAAGGTGCTAGCAGGGAATTCTCTGCCTGCCTTTCCCCAGTGCTCTGCAAGCTCTCCAGGGCAACATAAAATCTGGGGCTCTGTGCTTTCTTTCCTTCTGAACAAGTGTTAGTGTTTTCTGCACAAACGCGATTCTGCGAAGCAATGTGAACACTTGTACTTCCCAGGCACAGAGAAGGTGCTAGCAGGGAATTCTCTGCCTGCCTTTCCACAGTGCTCTGCAAGCTCTCCAGGGCAACATAAAATCTGGGGCTCTGTGCTTTCTTTCCTTCTGAACAAGTGTTAGTGTTTTCTGCACAAACGCGATTCTGAGAAGCAATCGGAACACTTTTGCTTCCCAGGCACAGAGAAGGTGCTAGCAGGGAATTCTCTGCCTGCCTTTCCCCAGTGCTCTGCAAGCTCTCCAGGGCAACATAAAATCTGGGGCTCTGTGCTTTCTTTCCTTCTGAACAAGTGTTAGTGTTTTCTGCACAAACGCGATTCTGAGAAGCAATGTGAACACTTTTGCTTCCCAGGCACAGAGAAGGTGCTAGCAGGGAATTCTCTGCCTGCCTTTCCCCAGTGCTCTGCAAGCTCTCCAGGGCAACATAAAATCTGGGGCTCTGTGCTTTCTTTCCTTCTGAACAAGTGTTAGTGTTTTCTGCACAAACGCGATTCTGCGAAGCAATGTGAACACTTGTACTTCCCAGGCACAGAGAAGGTGCTAGCAGGGAATTCTCTGCCTGCTTTTCCCCAGTGCTCTGCAAGCTCTCCAGGGCAACAGAAAATCTGGGGCTCTGTGCTTTCTTTCCTTCTGAACAAGTGTTAGTGTTTTCTGCACAAACGCGATTCTGCGAAGCAATGTGAACACTTGTACTTCCCAGGCACAGAGAAGGTGCTAGCAGGGAATTCTCTGCCTGCCTTTCCCCAGTGCTCTGCAAGCTCTCCAGGGCAACATAAAATCTGGGGCTCTGTGCTTTCTTTCCTTCTGAACAAGTGTTAGTGTTTTCTGCACAAACGCGATTCTGCGAAGCAATGTGAACACTTGTGCTTCCCAGGCACAGAGAAGGTGCTAGCAGGGAATTCTCTGCCTGCCTTTCCCCAGTGCTCTGCAAGCTCTCCAGGGCAACATAAAATCTGGGGCTCTGTGCTTTCTTTCCTTCTGAACAAGTGTTAGTGTTTTCTGCACAAACGCGATTCTGCGAAGCAATGTGAACACTTTTGCTTCCCAGGCACAGAGAAGGTGCTAGCAGGGAATTCTCTGCCTGCCTTTCCCCAGTGCTCTGCAAGCTCTCCAGGGCAACATAAAATCTGGGGCTCTGTGCTTTCTTTCCTTCTGAACAAGTGTTAGTGTTTTCTGCACAAACGCGATTCTGCGAAGCAATGTGAACACTTTTGCTTCCCAGGCACAGAGAAGGTGCTAGCAGGGAATTCTCTGCCTGCCTTTCCCCAGTGCTCTGCAAGCTCTCCAGGGCAACATAAAATCTGGGGCTCTGGGCTTTCTTTCCTTCTGAACAAGTGTTAGTGTTTTCTGCACAAACGCGATTCTGCGAAGCAATGTGAACACTTGTGCTTCCCAGGCACAGAGAAGGTGCTAGCAGGGAATTCTCTGCCTGCCTTTCCCCAGTGCTCTGCAAGCTCTCCAGGGCAACATAAAATCTGGGGCTCTGTGCTTTCTTTCCTTCTGAACAAGTGTTAGTGTTTTCTGCACAAACGCGATTCTGCGAAGCAATGTGAACACTTGTACTTCCCAGGCACAGAGAAGGTGCTAGCAGGGAATTCTCTGCCTGCCTTTCCCCAGTGCTCTGCAAGCTCTCCAGGGCAACATAAAATCTGGGGCTCTGTGCTTTCTTTCCTTCTGAACAAGTGTTAGTGTTTTCTGCACAAACGCGATTCTGCGAAGCAATGTGAACACTTGTGCTTCCCAGGCACAGAGAAGGTGCTAGCAGGGAATTCTCTGCCTGCCTTTCCCCAGTGCTCTGCAAGCTCTCCAGGGCAACATAAAATCTGGGGCTCTGTGCTTTCTTTCCTTCTGAACAAGTGTTAGTGTTTTCTGCACAAACGCGATTCTGCGAAGCAATGTGAACACTTGTACTTCCCAGGCACAGAGAAGGTGCTAGCAGGGAATTCTCTGCCTGCCTTTCCCCAGTGCTCTGCAAGCTCTCCAGGGCAACATAAAATCTGGGGCTCTGTGCTTTCTTTCCTTCTGAACAAGTGTTAGTGTTTTCTGCACAAACGCGATTCTGAGAAGCAATCGGAACACTTTTGCTTCCCAGGCACAGAGAAGGTGCTAGCAGGGAATTCTCTGCCTGCTTTTCCCCAGTGCTCTGCAAGCTCTCCAGGGCAACATAAAATCTGGGGCTCTGTGCTTTCTTTCCTTCTGAACAAGTGTTAGTGTTTTCTGCACAAACGCGATTCTGCGAAGCAATGTGAACACTTTTGCTTCCCAGGCACAGAGAAGGTGCTAGCAGGGAATTCTCTGCCTGCCTTTCCCCAGTGCTCTGCAAGCTCTCCAGGGCAACATAAAATCTGGGGCTCTGTGCTTTCTTTCCTTCTGAACAAGTGTTAGTGTTTTCTGCACAAACGCGATTCTGCGAAGCAATGTGAACACTTGTACTTCCCAGGCACAGAGAAGGTGCTAGCAGGGAATTCTCTGCCTGCTTTTCCCCAGTGCTCTGCAAGCTCTCCAGGGCAACAGAAAATCTGGGGCTCTGTGCTTTCTTTCCTTCTGAACAAGTGTTAGTGTTTTCTGCACAAACGCGATTCTGCGAAGCAATGTGAACACTTGTACTTCCCAGGCACAGAGAAGGTGCTAGCAGGGAATTCTCTGCCTGCCTTTCCCCAGTGCTCTGCAAGCTCTCCAGGGCAACATAAAATCTGGGGCTCTGTGCTTTCTTTCCTTCTGAACAAGTGTTAGTGTTTTCTGCACAAACGCGATTCTGCGAAGCAATGTGAACACTTGTGCTTCCCAGGCACAGAGAAGGTGCTAGCAGGGAATTCTCTGCCTGCCTTTCCCCAGTGCTCTGCAAGCTCTCCAGGGCAACATAAAATGTGGGGCTCTGTGCTTTCTTTCCTTCTGAACAAGTGTTAGTGTTTTCTGCACAAACGCGATTCTGCGAAGCAATGTGAACACTTGTACTTCCCAGGCACAGAGAAGGTGCTAGCAGGGAATTCTCTGCCTGCCTTTCCCCAGTGCTCTGCAAGCTCTCCAGGGCAACATAAAATCTGGGGCTCTGGGCTTTCTTTCCTTCTGAACAAGTGTTAGTGTTTTCTGCACAAACGCGATTCTGCGAAGCAATGTGAACACTTGTGCTTCCCAGGCACAGAGAAGGTGCTAGCAGGGAATTCTCTGCCTGCTTTTCCCCAGTGCTCTGCAATCTCTCCAGGGCAACATAAAATCTGGGGCTCTGTGCTTTCTTTCCTTCTGAACAAGTGTTAGTGTTTTCTGCACAAACGCGATTCTGAGAAGCAATGTGAACACTTGTACTTCCCAGGCACAGAGAAGGTGCTAGCAGGGAATTCTCTGCCTGCCTTTCCCCAGTGCTCTGCAAGCTCTCCAGGGCAACATAAAATCTGGGGCTCTGTGCTTTCTTTCCTTCTGAACAAGTGTTAGTGTTTTCTGCACAAACGCGATTCTGCGAAGCAATGTGAACACTTTTGCTTCCCAGGCACAGAGAAGGTGCTAGCAGGGAATTCTCTGCCTGCTTTTCCCCAGTGCTCTGCAAGCTCTCCAGGGCAACATAAAATCTGGGGCTCTGTGCTTTCTTTCCTTCTGAACAAGTGTTAGTGTTTTCTGCACAAACGCGATTCTGCGAAGCAATGTGAACACTTTTGCTTCCCAGGCACAGAGAAGGTGCTAGCAGGGAATTCTCTGCCTGCCTTTCCCCAGTGCTCTGCAAGCTCTCCAGGGCAACATAAAATCTGGGGCTCTGTGCTTTCTTTCCTTCTGAACAAGTGTTAGTGTTTTCTGCACAAACACGATTCTGCGAAGCAATGTGAACACTTTTGCTTCCCAGGCACAGAGAAGGTGCTAGCAGGGAATTCTCTGCCTGCCTTTCCCCAGTGCTCTGCAAGCTCTCCAGGGCAACATAAAATGTGGGGCTCTGTGCTTTCTTTCCTTCTGAACAAGTGTTAGTGTTTTCTGCACAAACGCGATTCTGCGAAGCAATGTGAACACTTTTGCTTCCCAGGCACAGAGAAGGTGCTAGCAGGGAATTCTCTGCCTGCCTTTCCCCAGTGCTCTGCAAGCTCTCCAGGGCAACATAAAATCTGGGGCTCTGTGCTTTCTTTCCTTCTGAACAAGTGTTAGTGTTTTCTGCACAAACGCGATTCTGCGAAGCAATGTGAACACTTGTACTTCCCAGGCACAGAGAAGGTGCTAGCAGGGAATTCTCTGCCTGCCTTTCCCCAGTGCTCTGCAAGCTCTCCAGGGCAACATAAAATCTGGGGCTCTGTGCTTTCTTTCCTTCTGAACAAGTGTTAGTGTTTTCTGAACAAACGCGATTCTGCGAAGCAATGTGAACACTTTTGCTTCCCAGGCACAGAGAAGGTGCTAGCAGGGAATTCTCTGCCTGCCTTTCCCCAGTGCTCTGCAAGCTCTCCAGGGCAACATAAAATCTGGGGCTCTGTGCTTTCTTTCCTTCTGAACAAGTGTTAGTGTTTTCTGCACAAACGCGATTCTGCGAAGCAATGTGAACACTTGTACTTCCCAGGCACAGAGAAGGTGCTAGCAGGGAATTCTCTGCCTGCCTTTCCCCAGTGCTCTGCAAGCTCTCCAGGGCAACATAAAATCTGGGGCTCTGTGCTTTCTTTCCTTCTGAACAAGTGTTAGTGTTTTCTGCACAAACGCGATTCTGCGAAGCAATGTGAACACTTGTGCTTCCCAGGCACAGAGAAGGTGCTAGCAGGGAATTCTCTGCCTGCTTTTCCCCAGTGCTCTGCAAGCTCTCCAGGGCAACATAAAATCTGGGGCTCTGGGCTTTCTTTCCTTCTGAACAAGTGTTAGTGTTTTCTGCACAAACGCGATTCTGAGAAGCAATCGGAACACTTTTGCTTCCCAGGCACAGAGAAGGTGCTAGCAGGGAATTCTCTGCCTGCCTTTCCCCAGTGCTCTGCAAGCTCTCCAGGGCAACATAAAATCTGGGGCTCTGTGCTTTCTTTCCTTCTGGAGAAGTGTTAGTGTTTTCTGCACAAACGCGATTCTGCGAAGCAATGTGAACACTTGTACTTCCCAGGCACAGAGAAGGTGCTAGCAGGGAATTCTCTGCCTGCCTTTCCCCAGTGCTCTGCAAGCTCTCCAGGGCAACATAAAATCTGGGGCTCTGTGCTTTCTTTCCTTCTGAACAAGTGTTAGTGTTTTCTGCACAAACGCGATTCTGCGAAGCAATGTGAACACTTTTGCTTCCCAGGCACAGAGAAGGTGCTAGCAGGGAATTCTCTGCCTGCTTTTCCCCAGTGCTCTGCAAGCTCTCCAGGGCAACATAAAATCTGGGGCTCTGGGCTTTCTTTCCTTCTGAACAAGTGTTAGTGTTTTCTGCACAAACGCGATTCTGAGAAGCAATGTGAACACTTGTACTTCCCAGGCACAGAGAAGGTGCTAGCAGGGAATTCTCTGCCTGCCTTTCCCCAGTGCTCTGCAAGCTCTCCAGGGCAACATAAAATCTGGGGCTCTGTGCTTTCTTTCCTTCTGAACAAGTGTTAGTGTTTTCTGCACAAACGCGATTCTGCGAAGCAATGTGAACACTTTTGCTTCCCAGGCACAGAGAAGGTGCTAGCAGGGAATTCTCTGCCTGCTTTTCCCCAGTGCTCTGCAAGCTCTCCAGGGCAACATAAAATCTGGGGCTCTGGGCTTTCTTTCCTTCTGAACAAGTGTTAGTGTTTTCTGCACAAACGCGATTCTGCGAAGCAATGTGAACACTTGTGCTTCCCAGGCACAGAGAAGGTGCTAGCAGGGAATTCTCTGCCTGCCTTTCCCCAGTGCTCTGCAAGCTCTCCAGGGCAACATAAAATCTGGGGCTCTGTGCTTTCTTTCCTTCTGAACAAGTGTTAGTGTTTTCTGCACAAACGCGATTCTGCGAAGCAATGTGAACACTTGTGCTTCCCAGGCACAGAGAAGGTGCTAGCAGGGAATTCTCTGCCTGCCTTTCCCCAGTGCTCTGCAAGCTCTCCAGGGCAACATAAAATCTGGGGCTCTGTGCTTTCTTTCCTTCTGAACAAGTGTTAGTGTTTTCTGCACAAACGCGATTCTGCGAAGCAATGTGAACACTTGTACTTCCCAGGCACAGAGAAGGTGCTAGCAGGGAATTCTCTGCCTGCCTTTCCCCAGTGCTCTGCAAGCTCTCCAGGGCAACATAAAATCTGGGGCTCTGTGCTTTCTTTCCTTCTGAACAAGTGTTAGTGTTTTCTGCACAAACGCGATTCTGCGAAGCAATGTGAACACTTTTGCTTCCCAGGCACAGAGAAGGTGCTAGCAGGGAATTCTCTGCCTGCTTTTCCCCAGTGCTCTGCAAGCTCTCCAGGGCAACATAAAATCTGGGGCTCTGGGCTTTCTTTCCTTCTGAACAAGTGTTAGTGTTTTCTGCACAAACGCGATTCTGAGAAGCAATGTGAACACTTTTGCTTCCCAGGCACAGAGAAGGTGCTAGCAGGGAATTCTCTGCCTGCCTTTCCCCAGTGCTCTGCAAGCTCTCCAGGGCAACATAAAATCTGGGGCTCTGTGCTTTCTTTCCTTCTGAACAAGTGTTAGTGTTTTCTGCACAAACGCGATTCTGCGAAGCAATGTGAACACTTTTGCTTCCCAGGCACAGAGAAGGTGCTAGCAGGGAATTCTCTGCCTGCTTTTCCCCAGTGCTCTGCAATCTCTCCAGGGCAACATAAAATCTGGGGCTCTGTGCTTTCTTTCCTTCTGAACAAGTGTTAGTGTTTTCTGCACAAACGCGATTCTGCGAAGCAATGTGAACACTTGTACTTCCCAGGCACAGAGAAGGTGCTAGCAGGGAATTCTCTGCCTGCCTTTCCCCAGTGCTCTGCAAGCTCTCCAGGGCAACATAAAATCTGGGGCTCTGGGCTTTCTTTCCTTCTGAACAAGTGTTAGTGTTTTCTGCACAAACGCGATTCTGCGAAGCAATGTGAACACTTGTGCTTCCCAGGCACAGAGAAGGTGCTAGCAGGGAATTCTCTGCCTGCCTTTCCCCAGTGCTCTGCAAGCTCTCCAGGGCAACATAAAATCTGGGGCTCTGTGCTTTCTTTCCTTCTGAACAAGTGTTAGTGTTTTCTGCACAAACGCGATTCTGCGAAGCAATGTGAACACTTGTGCTTCCCAGGCACAGAGAAGGTGCTAGCAGGGAATTCTCTGCCTGCCTTTCCCCAGTGCTCTGCAAGCTCTCCAGGGCAACATAAAATCTGGGGCTCTGTGCTTTCTTTCCTTCTGAACAAGTGTTAGTGTTTTCTGCACAAACGCGATTCTGCGAAGCAATGTGAACACTTGTACTTCCCAGGCACAGAGAAGGTGCTAGCAGGGAATTCTCTGCCTGCCTTTCCCCAGTGCTCTGCAAGCTCTCCAGGGCAACATAAAATCTGGGGCTCTGTGCTTTCTTTCCTTCTGAACAAGTGTTAGTGTTTTCTGCACAAACGCGATTCTGCGAAGCAATGTGAACACTTTTGCTTCCCAGGCACAGAGAAGGTGCTAGCAGGGAATTCTCTGCCTGCTTTTCCCCAGTGCTCTGCAAGCTCTCCAGGGCAACATAAAATCTGGGGCTCTGGGCTTTCTTTCCTTCTGAACAAGTGTTAGTGTTTTCTGCACAAACGCGATTCTGAGAAGCAATGTGAACACTTTTGCTTCCCAGGCACAGAGAAGGTGCTAGCAGGGAATTCTCTGCCTGCCTTTCCCCAGTGCTCTGCAAGCTCTCCAGGGCAACATAAAATGTGGGGCTCTGTGCTTTCTTTCCTTCTGAACAAGTGTTAGTGTTTTCTGCACAAACGCGATTCTGCGAAGCAATGTGAACACTTTTGCTTCCCAGGCACAGAGAAGGTGCTAGCAGGGAATTCTCTGCCTGCTTTTCCCCAGTGCTCTGCAATCTCTCCAGGGCAACATAAAATCTGGGGCTCTGTGCTTTCTTTCCTTCTGAACAAGTGTTAGTGTTTTCTGCACAAACGCGATTCTGCGAAGCAATGTGAACACTTGTACTTCCCAGGCACAGAGAAGGTGCTAGCAGGGAATTCTCTGCCTGCCTTTCCCCAGTGCTCTGCAAGCTCTCCAGGGCAACATAAAATCTGGGGCTCTGTGCTTTCTTTCCTTCTGAACAAGTGTTAGTGTTTTCTGCACAAACGCGATTCTGCGAAGCAATGTGAACACTTGTGCTTCCCAGGCACAGAGAAGGTGCTAGCAGGGAATTCTCTGCCTGCCTTTCCCCAGTGCTCTGCAAGCTCTCCAGGGCAACATAAAATCTGGGGCTCTGTGCTTTCTTTCCTTCTGAACAAGTGTTAGTGTTTTCTGCACAAACGCGATTCTGCGAAGCAATGTGAACACTTGTGCTTCCCAGGCACAGAGAAGGTGCTAGCAGGGAATTCTCTGCCTGCCTTTCCCCAGTGCTCTGCAAGCTCTCCAGGGCAACATAAAATCTGGGGCTCTGTGCTTTCTTTCCTTCTGAACAAGTGTTAGTGTTTTCTGCACAAACGCGATTCTGCGAAGCAATGTGAACACTTGTACTTCCCAGGCACAGAGAAGGTGCTAGCAGGGAATTCTCTGCCTGCCTTTCCCCAGTGCTCTGCAAGCTCTCCAGGGCAACATAAAATCTGGGGCTCTGTGCTTTCTTTCCTTCTGAACAAGTGTTAGTGTTTTCTGCACAAACGCGATTCTGCGAAGCAATGTGAACACTTTTGCTTCCCAGGCACAGAGAAGGTGCTAGCAGGGAATTCTCTGCCTGCTTTTCCCCAGTGCTCTGCAAGCTCTCCAGGGCAACATAAAATCTGGGGCTCTGGGCTTTCTTTCCTTCTGAACAAGTGTTAGTGTTTTCTGCACAAACGCGATTCTGAGAAGCAATCGGAACACTTTTGCTTCCCAGGCACAGAGAAGGTGCTAGCAGGGAATTCTCTGCCTGCCTTTCCCCAGTGCTCTGCAAGCTCTCCAGGGCAACATAAAATCTGGGGCTCTGGGCTTTCTTTCCTTCTGAACAAGTGTTAGTGTTTTCTGCACAAACGCGATTCTGCGAAGCAATGTGAACACTTTTGCTTCCCAGGCACAGAGAAGGTGCTAGCAGGGAATTCTCTGCCTGCCTTTCCCCAGTGCTCTGCAAGCTCTCCAGGGCAACATAAAATGTGGGGCTCTGTGCTTTCTTTCCTTCTGAACAAGTGTTAGTGTTTTCTGCACAAACGCGATTCTGCGAAGCAATGTGAACACTTTTGCTTCCCAGGCACAGAGAAGGTGCTAGCAGGGAATTCTCTGCCTGCTTTTCCCCAGTGCTCTGCAATCTCTCCAGGGCAACATAAAATCTGGGGCTCTGTGCTTTCTTTCCTTCTGAACAAGTGTTAGTGTTTTCTGCACAAACGCGATTCTGCGAAGCAATGTGAACACTTGTGCTTCCCAGGCACAGAGAAGGTGCTAGCAGGGAATTCTCTGCCTGCCTTTCCCCAGTGCTCTGCAAGCTCTCCAGGGCAACATAAAATCTGGGGCTCTGTGCTTTCTTTCCTTCTGAACAAGTGTTAGTGTTTTCTGCACAAACGCGATTCTGCGAAGCAATGTGAACACTTGTGCTTCCCAGGCACAGAGAAGGTGCTAGCAGGGAATTCTCTGCCTGCTTTTCCCCAGTGCTCTGCAAGCTCTCCAGGGCAACATAAAATCTGGGGCTCTGGGCTTTCTTTCCTTCTGAACAAGTGTTAGTGTTTTCTGCACAAACGCGATTCTGAGAAGCAATCGGAACACTTTTGCTTCCCAGGCACAGAGAAGGTGCTAGCAGGGAATTCTCTGCCTGCCTTTCCCCAGTGCTCTGCAAGCTCTCCAGGGCAACATAAAATCTGGGGCTCTGGGCTTTCTTTCCTTCTGAACAAGTGTTAGTGTTTTCTGCACAAACGCGATTCTGCGAAGCAATGTGAACACTTTTGCTTCCCAGGCACAGAGAAGGTGCTAGCAGGGAATTCTCTGCCTGCTTTTCCCCAGTGCTCTGCAAGCTCTCCAGGGCAACATAAAATCTGGGGCTCTGGGCTTTCTTTCCTTCTGAACAAGTGTTAGTGTTTTCTGCACAAACGCGATTCTGAGAAGCAATGTGAACACTTGTACTTCCCAGGCACAGAGAAGGTGCTAGCAGGGAATTCTCTGCCTGCCTTTCCCCAGTGCTCTGCAAGCTCTCCAGGGCAACATAAAATCTGGGGCTCTGTGCTTTCTTTCCTTCTGAACAAGTGTTAGTGTTTTCTGCACAAACGCGATTCTGCGAAGCAATGTGAACACTTTTGCTTCCCAGGCACAGAGAAGGTGCTAGCAGGGAATTCTCTGCCTGCTTTTCCCCAGTGCTCTGCAAGCTCTCCAGGGCAACATAAAATCTGGGGCTCTGGGCTTTCTTTCCTTCTGAACAAGTGTTAGTGTTTTCTGCACAAACGCGATTCTGAGAAGCAATGTGAACACTTGTACTTCCCAGGCACAGAGAAGGTGCTAGCAGGGAATTCTCTGCCTGCCTTTCCCCAGTGCTCTGCAAGCTCTCCAGGGCAACATAAAATCTGGGGCTCTGTGCTTTCTTTCCTTCTGAACAAGTGTTAGTGTTTTCTGCACAAACGCGATTCTGCGAAGCAATGTGAACACTTGTGCTTCCCAGGCACAGAGAAGGTGCTAGCAGGGAATTCTCTGCCTGCCTTTCCCCAGTGCTCTGCAAGCTCTCCAGGGCAACATAAAATCTGGGGCTCTGTGCTTTCTTTCCTTCTGAACAAGTGTTAGTGTTTTCTGCACAAACGCGATTCTGCGAAGCAATGTGAACACTTGTGCTTCCCAGGCACAGAGAAGGTGCTAGCAGGGAATTCTCTGCCTGCCTTTCCCCAGTGCTCTGCAAGCTCTCCAGGGCAACATAAAATCTGGGGCTCTGTGCTTTCTTTCCTTCTGAACAAGTGTTAGTGTTTTCTGCACAAACGCGATTCTGCGAAGCAATGTGAACACTTTTGCTTCCCAGGCACAGAGAAGGTGCTAGCAGGGAATTCTCTGCCTGCCTTTCCCCAGTGCTCTGCAAGCTCTCCAGGGCAACATAAAATCTGGGGCTCTGTGCTTTCTTTCCTTCTGAACAAGTGTTAGTGTTTTCTGCACAAACGCGATTCTGCGAAGCAATGTGAACACTTTTGCTTCCCAGGCACAGAGAAGGTGCTAGCAGGGAATTCTCTGCCTGCTTTTCCCCAGTGCTCTGCAAGCTCTCCAGGGCAACATAAAATCTGGGGCTCTGGCTTTCTTTCCTTCTGAACAAGTGTTAGTGTTTTCTGCACAAACGCGATTCTGAGAAGCAATGTGAACACTTTTGCTTCCCAGGCACAGAGAAGGTGCTAGCAGGGAATTCTCTGCCTGCCTTTCCCCAGTGCTCTGCAAGCTCTCCAGGGCAACATAAAATGTGGGGCTCTGTGCTTTCTTTCCTTCTGAACAAGTGTTAGTGTTTTCTGCACAAACGCGATTCTGCGAAGCAATGTGAACACTTGTACTTCCCAGGCACAGAGAAGGTGCTAGCAGGGAATTCTCTGCCTGCCTTTCCCCAGTGCTCTGCAAGCTCTCCAGGGCAACATAAAATCTGGGGCTCTGTGCTTTCTTTCCTTCTGAACAAGTGTTAGTGTTTTCTGCACAAACGCGATTCTGCGAAGCAATGTGAACACTTTTGCTTCCCAGGCACAGAGAAGGTGCTAGCAGGGAATTCTCTGCCTGCTTTTCCCCAGTGCTCTGCAATCTCTCCAGGGCAACATAAAATCTGGGGCTCTGTGCTTTCTTTCCTTCTGAACAAGTGTTAGTGTTTTCTGCACAAACGCGATTCTGCGAAGCAATGTGAACACTTGTACTTCCCAGGCACAGAGAAGGTGCTAGCAGGGAATTCTCTGCCTGCCTTTCCCCAGTGCTCTGCAAGCTCTCCAGGGCAACATAAAATCTGGGGCTCTGTGCTTTCTTTCCTTCTGAACAAGTGTTAGTGTTTTCTGCACAAACGCGATTCTGCGAAGCAATGTGAACACTTGTGCTTCCCAGGCACAGAGAAGGTGCTAGCAGGGAATTCTCTGCCTGCCTTTCCCCAGTGCTCTGCAAGCTCTCCAGGGCAACATAAAATCTGGGGCTCTGTGCTTTCTTTCCTTCTGAACAAGTGTTAGTGTTTTCTGCACAAACGCGATTCTGCGAAGCAATGTGAACACTTGTGCTTCCCAGGCACAGAGAAGGTGCTAGCAGGGAATTCTCTGCCTGCCTTTCCCCAGTGCTCTGCAAGCTCTCCAGGGCAACATAAAATCTGGGGCTCTGTGCTTTCTTTCCTTCTGAACAAGTGTTAGTGTTTTCTGCACAAACGCGATTCTGCGAAGCAATGTGAACACTTTTGCTTCCCAGGCACAGAGAAGGTGCTAGCAGGGAATTCTCTGCCTGCTTTTCCCCAGTGCTCTGCAAGCTCTCCAGGGCAACATAAAATCTGGGGCTCTGTGCTTTCTTTCCTTCTGAACAAGTGTTAGTGTTTTCTGCACAAACGCGATTCTGAGAAGCAATGTGAACACTTGTACTTCCCAGGCACAGAGAAGGTGCTAGCAGGGAATTCTCTGCCTGCCTTTCCCCAGTGCTCTGCAAGCTCTCCAGGGCAACATAAAATCTGGGGCTCTGTGCTTTCTTTCCTTCTGAACAAGTGTTAGTGTTTTCTGCACAAACGCGATTCTGCGAAGCAATGTGAACACTTTTGCTTCCCAGGCACAGAGAAGGTGCTAGCAGGGAATTCTCTGCCTGCCTTTCCCCAGTGCTCTGCAATCTCTCCAGGGCAACATAAAATCTGGGGCTCTGTGCTTTCTTTCCTTCTGAACAAGTGTTAGTGTTTTCTGCACAAACGCGATTCTGCGAAGCAATGTGAACACTTGTACTTCCCAGGCACAGAGAAGGTGCTAGCAGGGAATTCTCTGCCTGCCTTTCCCCAGTGCTCTGCAAGCTCTCCAGGGCAACATAAAATCTGGGGCTCTGTGCTTTCTTTCCTTCTGAACAAGTGTTAGTGTTTTCTGCACAAACGCGATTCTGAGAAGCAATGTGAACACTTGTGCTTCCCAGGCACAGAGAAGGTGCTAGCAGGGAATTCTCTGCCTGCCTTTCCCCAGTGCTCTGCAAGCTCTCCAGGGCAACATAAAATCTGGGGCTCTGTGCTTTCTTTCCTTCTGAACAAGTGTTAGTGTTTTCTGCACAAACGCGATTCTGCGAAGCAATGTGAACACTTTTGCTTCCCAGGCACAGAGAAGGTGCTAGCAGGGAATTCTCTGCCTGCTTTTCCCCAGTGCTCTGCAATCTCTCCAGGGCAACATAAAATCTGGGGCTCTGTGCTTTCTTTCCTTCTGAACAAGTGTTAGTGTTTTCTGCACAAACGCGATTCTGCGAAGCAATGTGAACACTTGTACTTCCCAGGCACAGAGAAGGTGCTAGCAGGGAATTCTCTGCCTGCCTTTCCCCAGTGCTCTGCAAGCTCTCCAGGGCAACATAAAATCTGGGGCTCTGTGCTTTCTTTCCTTCTGAACAAGTGTTAGTGTTTTCTGCACAAACGCGATTCTGCGAAGCAATGTGAACACTTGTGCTTCCCAGGCACAGAGAAGGTGCTAGCAGGGAATTCTCTGCCTGCCTTTCCCCAGTGCTCTGCAAGCTCTCCAGGGCAACATAAAATCTGGGGCTCTGTGCTTTCTTTCCTTCTGAACAAGTGTTAGTGTTTTCTGCACAAACGCGATTCTGCGAAGCAATGTGAACACTTGTGCTTCCCAGGCACAGAGAAGGTGCTAGCAGGGAATTCTCTGCCTGCCTTTCCCCAGTGCTCTGCAAGCTCTCCAGGGCAACATAAAATCTGGGGCTCTGTGCTTTCTTTCCTTCTGAACAAGTGTTAGTGTTTTCTGCACAAACGCGATTCTGCGAAGCAATGTGAACACTTGTACTTCCCAGGCACAGAGAAGGTGCTAGCAGGGAATTCTCTGCCTGCCTTTCCCCAGTGCTCTGCAAGCTCTCCAGGGCAACATAAAATCTGGGGCTCTGTGCTTTCTTTCCTTCTGAACAAGTGTTAGTGTTTTCTGCACAAACGCGATTCTGCGAAGCAATGTGAACACTTTTGCTTCCCAGGCACAGAGAAGGTGCTAGCAGGGAATTCTCTGCCTGCTTTTCCCCAGTGCTCTGCAAGCTCTCCAGGGCAACATAAAATCTGGGGCTCTGGGCTTTCTTTCCTTCTGAACAAGTGTTAGTGTT
>JASWHU010000368.1:0-94237 GCA_030819815.1 Strix occidentalis | reverse complement strand
TTCCCTGCTAGCACCTTCTCTGTGCCTGGGAAGGAGAAGTGTTCACATTGCTTCGCAGAATCGCGTTTGTGCAGAAAACACTAACACTTGTTCAGAAGGAAAGAAAGCACAGAGCCCCACATTTTATGTTGCCATGGAGAGCTTGCAGAGCACTGGGGAAAGGCAGGCAGAGAATTCCCCTGCTAGCACCTTCTCTGTGCCTGGGAAGGAGAAGTGTTCACATTGCTTCGCAGAATCGCGTTTGTGCAGAAAACACTAACACTTGTTCAGAAGGAAAGAAAGCACAGAGCCCCACATTTTATGTTGCCCTGGAGAGCTTGCAGAGCACTGGGGAAAGGCAGGCAGCGAATTCCCTGCTAGCACCTTCTCTGTGCCTGGGAAGGAGAAGTGTTCACATTGCTTCGCAGAATCGCGTTTGTGCAGCAAACACTAACACTTGTCCAGAACGAAAGAAAGCACAGAGCCCCACATTTTATGTTGCCCTGGAGAGCTTGCAGAGCACTGGGGAAAGGCAGGCAGAGAATTCCCTGCTAGCACCTTCTCTGTGCCTGGGAAGGAGAAGTGTTCACATTGCTTCTCAGAATCGCGTTTGTGCAGAAAACACTAACACTTGTTCAGAAGGAAAGAAAGCACAGAGCCCCACATTTTCTGTTGCCCTGGAGAGCTTGCAGAGCACTGGGGAAAGGCAGGCAGAGAATTCCCTGCTAGCACCTTCTCTGTGCCTGGGAAGGAGAAGTGTTCACATTGCTTCGCAGAATCGCGTTTGTGCAGAAAACACTAACACTTGTTCAGAAGGAAAGAAAGCACAGAGCCCCACATTTTATGTTGCCCTGGAGAGCTTGCAGAGCACTGGGGAAAGGCAGGCAGAGAATTCCCTGCTAGCACCTTCTCTGTGCCTGGGAAGGAGAAGTGTTCACATTGCTTCGCAGAATCGCGTTTGTGCAGAAAACACTAACACTTGTCCAGAACGAAAGAAAGCACAGAGCCCCACATTTTATGTTGCCCTGGAGAGCTTGCAGAGCACTGGGGAAAGGCAGGCAGAGAATTCCCTGCTAGCACCTTCTCTGTGCCTGGGAAGGAGAAGTGTTCACATTGCTTCGCAGAATCGCGTTTGTGCAGAAAACACTAACACTTGTTCAGAAGGAAAGAAAGCACAGAGCCCCAGATTTTATGTTGCCCTGGAGAGCTTGCAGAGCACTGGGGAAAGGCAGGCAGAGAATTCCCTGCTAGCACCTTCTCTGTGCCTGGGAAGGAGAAGTGTTCACATTGCTTCTCAGAATCGCGTTTGTGCAGAAAACACTAACACTTGTTCAGAAGGAAAGAAAGCACAGAGCCCCACATTTTCTGTTGCCCTGGAGAGCTTGCAGAGCACTGGGGAAAGGCAGGCAGAGAATTCCCTGCTAGCACCTTCTCTGTGCCTGGGAAGGAGAAGTGTTCACATTGCTTCGCAGAATCGCGTTTGTGCAGAAAACACTAACACTTGTCCAGAACGAAAGAAAGCACAGAGCCCCACATTTTATGTTGCCCTGGAGAGCTTGCAGAGCACTGGGGAAAGGCAGGCAGAGAATTCCCTGCTAGCACCTTCTCTGTGCCTGGGAAGCAAAAGTGTTCACATTGCTTCTCAGAATCGCGTTTGTGCAGAAAACACTAACACTTGTTCAGAAGGAAAGAAAGCACAGAGCCCCACATTTTATGTTGCCCTGGAGAGCTTGCAGAGCACTGGGGAAAGGCAGGCAGAGAATTCCCTGCTAGCACCTTCTCTGTGCCTGGGAAGGAGAAGTGTTCACATTGCTTCGCAGAATCGCGTTTGTGCAGAAAACACTAACACTTGTTCAGAAGGAAAGAAAGCACAGAGCCCCACATTTTATGTTGCCCTGGAGAGCTTGCAGAGCACTGGGGAAAGGCAGGCAGAGAATTCCCTGCTAGCACCTTCTCTGTGCCTGGGAAGGAGAAGTGTTCACATTGCTTCTCAGAATCGCGTTTGTGCAGAAAACACTAACACTTGTTCAGAAGGAAAGAAAGCACAGAGCCCCACATTTTCTGTTGCCCTGGAGAGCTTGCAGAGCACTGGGGAAAGGCAGGCAGAGAATTCCCTGCTAGCACCTTCTCTGTGCCTGGGAAGGAGAAGTGTTCACATTGCTTCGCAGAATCGCGTTTGTGCAGAAAACACTAACACTTGTCCAGAACGAAAGAAAGCACAGAGCCCCACATTTTATGTTGCCCTGGAGAGCTTGCAGAGCACTGGGGAAAGGCAGGCAGAGAATTCCCTGCTAGCACCTTCTCTGTGCCTGGGAAGCAAAAGTGTTCACATTGCTTCTCAGAATCGCGTTTGTGCAGAAAACACTAACACTTGTTCAGAAGGAAAGAAAGCACAGAGCCCCACATTTTATGTTGCCCTGGAGAGCTTGCAGAGCACTGGGGAAAGGCAGGCAGAGAATTCCCTGCTAGCACCTTCTCTGTGCCTGGGAAGCAAAAGTGTTCACATTGCTTCGCAGAATCGCGTTTGTGCAGAAAACACTAACACTTGTTCAGAAGGAAAGAAAGCACAGAGCCCCACATTTTATGTTGCCCTGGAGAGCTTGCAGAGCACTGGGGAAAGGCAGGCAGAGAATTCCCTGCTAGCACCTTCTCTGTGCCTGGGAAGGAGAAGTGTTCACATTGCTTCGCAGAATCGCGTTTGTGCAGAAAACACTAACACTTGTTCAGAAGGAAAGAAAGCACAGAGCCCCACATTTTATGTTGCCCTGGAGTGCTTGCAGAGCACTGGGGAAAAGCAGGCAGAGAATTCCCTGCTAGCACCTTCTCTGTGCCTGGGAAGGAGAAGTGTTCACATTGCTTCGCAGAATCGCGTTTGTGCAGAAAACACTAACACTTGTCCAGAACGAAAGAAAGCACAGAGCCCCAGATTTTATGTTGCCCTGGAGAGCTTGCAGAGCACTGGGGAAAGGCAGGCAGAGAATTCCCTGCTAGCACCTTCTCTGTGCCTGGGAAGGAGAAGTGTTCACATTGCTTCGCAGAATCGCGTTTGTGCAGAAAACACTAACACTTGTTCAGAAGGAAAGAAAGCACAGAGCCCGAGCCTTTATGTTGCCCTGGAGAGCTTGCAGAGCACTGGGGAAAGGCAGGCAGAGAATTCCCTGCTAGCACCTTCTCTGTGCCTGGGAAGGAGAAGTGTTCACATTGCTTCGCAGAATCGCGTTTGTGCAGAAAACACTAACACTTGTTCAGAAGGAAAGAAAGCACAGAGCCCCACATTTTATGTTGCCATGGAGAGCTTGCAGAGCACTGGGGAAAGGCAGGCAGAGAATTCCCTGCTAGCACCTTCTCTGTGCCTGGGAAGGAGAAGTGTTCACATTGCTTCTCAGAATCGCGTTTGTGCAGAAAACACTAACACTTGTTCAGAAGGAAAGAAAGCACAGAGCCCCACATTTTATGTTGCCCTGGAGAGCTTGCAGAGCACTGGGGAAAGGCAGGCAGCGAATTCCCTGCTAGCACCTTCTCTGTGCCTGGGAAGGAGAAGTGTTCACATTGCTTCGCAGAATCGCGTTTGTGCAGCAAACACTAACACTTGTCCAGAACGAAAGAAAGCACAGAGCCCCACATTTTATGTTGCCCTGGAGAGCTTGCAGAGCACTGGGGAAAGGCAGGCAGAGAATTCCCTGCTAGCACCTTCTCTGTGCCTGGGAAGGAGAAGTGTTCACATTGCTTCTCAGAATCGCGTTTGTGCAGAAAACACTAACACTTGTTCAGAAGGAAAGAAAGCACAGAGCCCCACATTTTCTGTTGCCCTGGAGAGCTTGCAGAGCACTGGGGAAAGGCAGGCAGAGAATTCCCTGCTAGCACCTTCTCTGTGCCTGGGAAGGAGAAGTGTTCACATTGCTTCGCAGAATCGCGTTTGTGCAGAAAACACTAACACTTGTTCAGAAGGAAAGAAAGCACAGAGCCCCACATTTTATGTTGCCCTGGAGAGCTTGCAGAGCACTGGGGAAAGGCAGGCAGAGAATTCCCTGCTAGCACCTTCTCTGTGCCTGGGAAGGAGAAGTGTTCACATTGCTTCGCAGAATCGCGTTTGTGCAGAAAACACTAACACTTGTCCAGAACGAAAGAAAGCACAGAGCCCCACATTTTATGTTGCCCTGGAGAGCTTGCAGAGCACTGGGGAAAGGCAGGCAGAGAATTCCCTGCTAGCACCTTCTCTGTGCCTGGGAAGGAGAAGTGTTCACATTGCTTCGCAGAATCGCGTTTGTGCAGAAAACACTAACACTTGTTCAGAAGGAAAGAAAGCACAGAGCCCCAGATTTTATGTTGCCCTGGAGAGCTTGCAGAGCACTGGGGAAAGGCAGGCAGAGAATTCCCTGCTAGCACCTTCTCTGTGCCTGGGAAGGAGAAGTGTTCACATTGCTTCTCAGAATCGCGTTTGTGCAGAAAACACTAACACTTGTTCAGAAGGAAAGAAAGCACAGAGCCCCACATTTTCTGTTGCCCTGGAGAGCTTGCAGAGCACTGGGGAAAGGCAGGCAGAGAATTCCCTGCTAGCACCTTCTCTGTGCCTGGGAAGGAGAAGTGTTCACATTGCTTCGCAGAATCGCGTTTGTGCAGAAAACACTAACACTTGTTCAGAAGGAAAGAAAGCACAGAGCCCCACATTTTATGTTGCCCTGGAGAGCTTGCAGAGCACTGGGGAAAGGCAGGCAGAGAATTCCCTGCTAGCACCTTCTCTGTGCCTGGGAAGGAGAAGTGTTCACATTGCTTCGCAGAATCGCGTTTGTGCAGAAAACACTAACACTTGTCCAGAACGAAAGAAAGCACAGAGCCCCACATTTTATGTTGCCCTGGAGAGCTTGCAGAGCACTGGGGAAAGGCAGGCAGAGAATTCCCTGCTAGCACCTTCTCTGTGCCTGGGAAGGAGAAGTGTTCACATTGCTTCGCAGAATCGCGTTTGTGCAGAAAACACTAACACTTGTTCAGAAGGAAAGAAAGCACAGAGCCCCAGATTTTATGTTGCCCTGGAGAGCTTGCAGAGCACTGGGGAAAGGCAGGCAGAGAATTCCCTGCTAGCACCTTCTCTGTGCCTGGGAAGGAGAAGTGTTCACATTGCTTCGCAGAATCGCGTTTGTGCAGAAAACACTAACACTTGTTCAGAAGGAAAGAAAGCACAGAGCCCCACATTTTATGTTGCCCTGGAGAGCTTGCAGAGCACTGGGGAAAGGCAGGCAGAGAATTCCCTGCTAGCACTTTCTCTGTGCCTGGGAAGGAGAAGTGTTCACATTGCTTCGCAGAATCGCGTTTGTGCAGAAAACACTAACACTTGTTCAGAAGGAAAGAAAGCACAGAGCCCCACATTTTATGTTGCCCTGGAGAGCTTGCAGAGCACTGGGGAAAGGCAGGCAGAGAATTCCCTGCTAGCACCTTCTCTGTGCCTGGGAAGGAGAAGTGTTCACATTGCTTCGCAGAATCGCGTTTGTGCAGAAAACACTAACACTTGTCCAGAACGAAAGAAAGCACAGAGCCCCAGATTTTATGTTGCCCTGGAGAGCTTGCAGAGCACTGGGGAAAGGCAGGCAGAGAATTCCCTGCTAGCACCTTCTCTGTGCCTGGGAAGGAGAAGTGTTCACATTGCTTCGCAGAATCGCGTTTGTGCAGAAAACACTAACACTTGTTCAGAAGGAAAGAAAGCACAGAGCCCGAGCCTTTATGTTGCCCTGGAGAGCTTGCAGAGCACTGGGGAAAGGCAGGCAGAGAATTCCCTGCTAGCACCTTCTCTGTGCCTGGGAAGGAGAAGTGTTCACATTGCTTCGCAGAATCGCGTTTGTGCAGAAAACACTAACACTTGTTCAGAAGGAAAGAAAGCACAGAGCCCCACATTTTATGTTGCCATGGAGAGCTTGCAGAGCACTGGGGAAAGGCAGGCAGAGAATTCCCTGCTAGCACCTTCTCTGTGCCTGGGAAGGAGAAGTGTTCACATTGCTTCTCAGAATCGCGTTTGTGCAGAAAACACTAACACTTGTTCAGAAGGAAAGAAAGCACAGAGCCCCACATTTTATGTTGCCCTGGAGAGCTTGCAGAGCACTGGGGAAAGGCAGGCAGCGAATTCCCTGCTAGCACCTTCTCTGTGCCTGGGAAGGAGAAGTGTTCACATTGCTTCGCAGAATCGCGTTTGTGCAGCAAACACTAACACTTGTCCAGAACGAAAGAAAGCACAGAGCCCCACATTTTATGTTGCCCTGGAGAGCTTGCAGAGCACTGGGGAAAGGCAGGCAGAGAATTCCCTGCTAGCACCTTCTCTGTGCCTGGGAAGGAGAAGTGTTCACATTGCTTCTCAGAATCGCGTTTGTGCAGAAAACACTAACACTTGTTCAGAAGGAAAGAAAGCACAGAGCCCCACATTTTCTGTTGCCCTGGAGAGCTTGCAGAGCACTGGGGAAAGGCAGGCAGAGAATTCCCTGCTAGCACCTTCTCTGTGCCTGGGAAGGAGAAGTGTTCACATTGCTTCGCAGAATCGCGTTTGTGCAGAAAACACTAACACTTGTTCAGAAGGAAAGAAAGCACAGAGCCCCACATTTTATGTTGCCCTGGAGAGCTTGCAGAGCACTGGGGAAAGGCAGGCAGAGAATTCCCTGCTAGCACCTTCTCTGTGCCTGGGAAGGAGAAGTGTTCACATTGCTTCGCAGAATCGCGTTTGTGCAGAAAACACTAACACTTGTCCAGAACGAAAGAAAGCACAGAGCCCCACATTTTATGTTGCCCTGGAGAGCTTGCAGAGCACTGGGGAAAGGCAGGCAGAGAATTCCCTGCTAGCACCTTCTCTGTGCCTGGGAAGGAGAAGTGTTCACATTGCTTCGCAGAATCGCGTTTGTGCAGAAAACACTAACACTTGTTCAGAAGGAAAGAAAGCACAGAGCCCCAGATTTTATGTTGCCCTGGAGAGCTTGCAGAGCACTGGGGAAAGGCAGGCAGAGAATTCCCTGCTAGCACCTTCTCTGTGCCTGGGAAGGAGAAGTGTTCACATTGCTTCTCAGAATCGCGTTTGTGCAGAAAACACTAACACTTGTTCAGAAGGAAAGAAAGCACAGAGCCCCACATTTTCTGTTGCCCTGGAGAGCTTGCAGAGCACTGGGGAAAGGCAGGCAGAGAATTCCCTGCTAGCACCTTCTCTGTGCCTGGGAAGGAGAAGTGTTCACATTGCTTCGCAGAATCGCGTTTGTGCAGAAAACACTAACACTTGTCCAGAACGAAAGAAAGCACAGAGCCCCACATTTTATGTTGCCCTGGAGAGCTTGCAGAGCACTGGGGAAAGGCAGGCAGAGAATTCCCTGCTAGCACCTTCTCTGTGCCTGGGAAGCAAAAGTGTTCACATTGCTTCTCAGAATCGCGTTTGTGCAGAAAACACTAACACTTGTTCAGAAGGAAAGAAAGCACAGAGCCCCACATTTTATGTTGCCCTGGAGAGCTTGCAGAGCACTGGGGAAAGGCAGGCAGAGAATTCCCTGCTAGCACCTTCTCTGTGCCTGGGAAGCAAAAGTGTTCACATTGCTTCGCAGAATCGCGTTTGTGCAGAAAACACTAACACTTGTTCAGAAGGAAAGAAAGCACAGAGCCCCACATTTTATGTTGCCCTGGAGAGCTTGCAGAGCACTGGGGAAAGGCAGGCAGAGAATTCCCTGCTAGCACCTTCTCTGTGCCTGGGAAGGAGAAGTGTTCACATTGCTTCGCAGAATCGCGTTTGTGCAGAAAACACTAACACTTGTTCAGAAGGAAAGAAAGCACAGAGCCCCACATTTTATGTTGCCCTGGAGTGCTTGCAGAGCACTGGGGAAAAGCAGGCAGAGAATTCCCTGCTAGCACCTTCTCTGTGCCTGGGAAGGAGAAGTGTTCACATTGCTTCGCAGAATCGCGTTTGTGCAGAAAACACTAACACTTGTCCAGAACGAAAGAAAGCACAGAGCCCCAGATTTTATGTTGCCCTGGAGAGCTTGCAGAGCACTGGGGAAAGGCAGGCAGAGAATTCCCTGCTAGCACCTTCTCTGTGCCTGGGAAGGAGAAGTGTTCACATTGCTTCGCAGAATCGCGTTTGTGCAGAAAACACTAACACTTGTTCAGAAGGAAAGAAAGCACAGAGCCCGAGCCTTTATGTTGCCCTGGAGAGCTTGCAGAGCACTGGGGAAAGGCAGGCAGAGAATTCCCTGCTAGCACCTTCTCTGTGCCTGGGAAGGAGAAGTGTTCACATTGCTTCGCAGAATCGCGTTTGTGCAGAAAACACTAACACTTGTTCAGAAGGAAAGAAAGCACAGAGCCCCACATTTTATGTTGCCATGGAGAGCTTGCAGAGCACTGGGGAAAGGCAGGCAGAGAATTCCCTGCTAGCACCTTCTCTGTGCCTGGGAAGGAGAAGTGTTCACATTGCTTCTCAGAATCGCGTTTGTGCAGAAAACACTAACACTTGTTCAGAAGGAAAGAAAGCACAGAGCCCCACATTTTATGTTGCCCTGGAGAGCTTGCAGAGCACTGGGGAAAGGCAGGCAGCGAATTCCCTGCTAGCACCTTCTCTGTGCCTGGGAAGGAGAAGTGTTCACATTGCTTCGCAGAATCGCGTTTGTGCAGCAAACACTAACACTTGTCCAGAACGAAAGAAAGCACAGAGCCCCACATTTTATGTTGCCCTGGAGAGCTTGCAGAGCACTGGGGAAAGGCAGGCAGAGAATTCCCTGCTAGCACCTTCTCTGTGCCTGGGAAGGAGAAGTGTTCACATTGCTTCTCAGAATCGCGTTTGTGCAGAAAACACTAACACTTGTTCAGAAGGAAAGAAAGCACAGAGCCCCACATTTTCTGTTGCCCTGGAGAGCTTGCAGAGCACTGGGGAAAGGCAGGCAGAGAATTCCCTGCTAGCACCTTCTCTGTGCCTGGGAAGGAGAAGTGTTCACATTGCTTCGCAGAATCGCGTTTGTGCAGAAAACACTAACACTTGTTCAGAAGGAAAGAAAGCACAGAGCCCCACATTTTATGTTGCCCTGGAGAGCTTGCAGAGCACTGGGGAAAGGCAGGCAGAGAATTCCCTGCTAGCACCTTCTCTGTGCCTGGGAAGGAGAAGTGTTCACATTGCTTCGCAGAATCGCGTTTGTGCAGAAAACACTAACACTTGTCCAGAACGAAAGAAAGCACAGAGCCCCACATTTTATGTTGCCCTGGAGAGCTTGCAGAGCACTGGGGAAAGGCAGGCAGAGAATTCCCTGCTAGCACCTTCTCTGTGCCTGGGAAGGAGAAGTGTTCACATTGCTTCGCAGAATCGCGTTTGTGCAGAAAACACTAACACTTGTTCAGAAGGAAAGAAAGCACAGAGCCCCAGATTTTATGTTGCCCTGGAGAGCTTGCAGAGCACTGGGGAAAGGCAGGCAGAGAATTCCCTGCTAGCACCTTCTCTGTGCCTGGGAAGGAGAAGTGTTCACATTGCTTCTCAGAATCGCGTTTGTGCAGAAAACACTAACACTTGTTCAGAAGGAAAGAAAGCACAGAGCCCCACATTTTCTGTTGCCCTGGAGAGCTTGCAGAGCACTGGGGAAAGGCAGGCAGAGAATTCCCTGCTAGCACCTTCTCTGTGCCTGGGAAGGAGAAGTGTTCACATTGCTTCGCAGAATCGCGTTTGTGCAGAAAACACTAACACTTGTTCAGAAGGAAAGAAAGCACAGAGCCCCACATTTTATGTTGCCCTGGAGAGCTTGCAGAGCACTGGGGAAAGGCAGGCAGAGAATTCCCTGCTAGCACCTTCTCTGTGCCTGGGAAGGAGAAGTGTTCACATTGCTTCGCAGAATCGCGTTTGTGCAGAAAACACTAACACTTGTCCAGAACGAAAGAAAGCACAGAGCCCCACATTTTATGTTGCCCTGGAGAGCTTGCAGAGCACTGGGGAAAGGCAGGCAGAGAATTCCCTGCTAGCACCTTCTCTGTGCCTGGGAAGGAGAAGTGTTCACATTGCTTCGCAGAATCGCGTTTGTGCAGAAAACACTAACACTTGTTCAGAAGGAAAGAAAGCACAGAGCCCCAGATTTTATGTTGCCCTGGAGAGCTTGCAGAGCACTGGGGAAAGGCAGGCAGAGAATTCCCTGCTAGCACCTTCTCTGTGCCTGGGAAGGAGAAGTGTTCACATTGCTTCGCAGAATCGCGTTTGTGCAGAAAACACTAACACTTGTTCAGAAGGAAAGAAAGCACAGAGCCCCACATTTTATGTTGCCCTGGAGAGCTTGCAGAGCACTGGGGAAAGGCAGGCAGAGAATTCCCTGCTAGCACTTTCTCTGTGCCTGGGAAGGAGAAGTGTTCACATTGCTTCGCAGAATCGCGTTTGTGCAGAAAACACTAACACTTGTTCAGAAGGAAAGAAAGCACAGAGCCCCACATTTTATGTTGCCCTGGAGAGCTTGCAGAGCACTGGGGAAAGGCAGGCAGAGAATTCCCTGCTAGCACCTTCTCTGTGCCTGGGAAGGAGAAGTGTTCACATTGCTTCGCAGAATCGCGTTTGTGCAGCAAACACTAACACTTGTTCAGAAGGAAAGAAAGCACAGAGCCCCACATTTTATGTTGCCCTGGAGAGCTTGCAGAGCACTGGGGAAAGGCAGGCAGAGAATTCCCTGCTAGCACCTTCTCTGTGCCTGGGAAGGAGAAGTGTTCACATTGCTTCGCAGAATCGCGTTTGTGCAGAAAACACTAACACTTGTTCAGAAGGAAAGAAAGCACAGAGCCCCACATTTTCTGTTGCCCTGGAGAGCTTGCAGAGCACTGGGGAAAGGCAGGCAGAGAATTCCCTGCTAGCACCTTCTCTGTGCCTGGGAAGGAGAAGTGTTCACATTGCTTCTCAGAATCGCGTTTGTGCAGAAAACACTAACACTTGTTCAGAAGGAAAGAAAGCACAGAGCCCCACATTTTATGTTGCCCTGGAGAGCTTGCAGAGCACTGGGGAAAGGCAGGCAGAGAATTCCCTGCTAGCACCTTCTCTGTGCCTGGGAAGGAGAAGTGTTCACATTGCTTCTCAGAATCGCGTTTGTGCAGAAAACACTAACACTTGTTCAGAAGGAAAGAAAGCACAGAGCCCCACATTTTATGTTGCCCTGGAGAGCTTGCAGAGCACTGGGGAAAGGCAGGCAGAGAATTCCCTGCTAGCACCTTCTCTGTGCCTGGGAAGGAGAAGTGTTCACATTGCTTCGCAGAATCGCGTTTGTGCAGAAAACACTAACACTTGTCCAGAACGAAAGAAAGCACAGAGCCCCACATTTTATGTTGCCCTGGAGAGCTTGCAGAGCACTGGGGAAAGGCAGGCAGAGAATTCCCTGCTAGCACCTTCTCTGTGCCTGGGAAGCAAAAGTGTTCACATTGCTTCTCAGAATCGCGTTTGTGCAGAAAACACTAACACTTGTTCAGAAGGAAAGAAAGCACAGAGCCCCACATTTTATGTTGCCCTGGAGAGCTTGCAGAGCACTGGGGAAAGGCAGGCAGAGAATTCCCTGCTAGCACCTTCTCTGTGCCTGGGAAGCAAAAGTGTTCACATTGCTTCGCAGAATCGCGTTTGTGCAGAAAACACTAACACTTGTTCAGAAGGAAAGAAAGCACAGAGCCCCACATTTTATGTTGCCCTGGAGAGCTTGCAGAGCACTGGGGAAAGGCAGGCAGAGAATTCCCTGCTAGCACCTTCTCTGTGCCTGGGAAGGAGAAGTGTTCACATTGCTTCGCAGAATCGCGTTTGTGCAGAAAACACTAACACTTGTTCAGAAGGAAAGAAAGCACAGAGCCCCACATTTTATGTTGCCCTGGAGTGCTTGCAGAGCACTGGGGAAAAGCAGGCAGAGAATTCCCTGCT
The DNA here is from genome assembly GCA_030819815.1 of Strix occidentalis. Classification (NCBI taxonomy): domain Eukaryota; kingdom Metazoa; phylum Chordata; class Aves; order Strigiformes; family Strigidae; genus Strix; species Strix occidentalis. The sequence continues at coordinate 82,395 of JASWHU010000368.1, read as the reverse complement.
AGCACCTTCTCTGTGCCTGGGAAGGAGAAGTGTTCACATTGCTTCGCAGAATCGCGTTTGTGCAGAAAACACTAACACTTGTCCAGAACGAAAGAAAGCACAGAGCCCCAGATTTTATGTTGCCCTGGAGAGCTTGCAGAGCACTGGGGAAAGGCAGGCAGAGAATTCCCTGCTAGCACCTTCTCTGTGCCTGGGAAGGAGAAGTGTTCACATTGCTTCGCAGAATCGCGTTTGTGCAGAAAACACTAACACTTGTTCAGAAGGAAAGAAAGCACAGAGCCCGAGCCTTTATGTTGCCCTGGAGAGCTTGCAGAGCACTGGGGAAAGGCAGGCAGAGAATTCCCTGCTAGCACCTTCTCTGTGCCTGGGAAGGAGAAGTGTTCACATTGCTTCTCAGAATCGCGTTTGTGCAGAAAACACTAACACTTGTTCAGAAGGAAAGAAAGCACAGAGCCCCACATTTTATGTTGCCATGGAGAGCTTGCAGAGCACTGGGGAAAGGCAGGCAGAGAATTCCCTGCTAGCACCTTCTCTGTGCCTGGGAAGGAGAAGTGTTCACATTGCTTCTCAGAATCGCGTTTGTGCAGAAAACACTAACACTTGTTCAGAAGGAAAGAAAGCACAGAGCCCCACATTTTATGTTGCCCTGGAGAGCTTGCAGAGCACTGGGGAAAGGCAGGCAGCGAATTCCCTGCTAGCACCTTCTCTGTGCCTGGGAAGGAGAAGTGTTCACATTGCTTCGCAGAATCGCGTTTGTGCAGCAAACACTAACACTTGTCCAGAACGAAAGAAAGCACAGAGCCCCACATTTTATGTTGCCCTGGAGAGCTTGCAGAGCACTGGGGAAAGGCAGGCAGAGAATTCCCTGCTAGCACCTTCTCTGTGCCTGGGAAGGAGAAGTGTTCACATTGCTTCTCAGAATCGCGTTTGTGCAGAAAACACTAACACTTGTTCAGAAGGAAAGAAAGCACAGAGCCCCACATTTTCTGTTGCCCTGGAGAGCTTGCAGAGCACTGGGGAAAGGCAGGCAGAGAATTCCCTGCTAGCACCTTCTCTGTGCCTGGGAAGGAGAAGTGTTCACATTGCTTCGCAGAATCGCGTTTGTGCAGAAAACACTAACACTTGTTCAGAAGGAAAGAAAGCACAGAGCCCCACATTTTATGTTGCCCTGGAGAGCTTGCAGAGCACTGGGGAAAGGCAGGCAGAGAATTCCCTGCTAGCACCTTCTCTGTGCCTGGGAAGGAGAAGTGTTCACATTGCTTCGCAGAATCGCGTTTGTGCAGAAAACACTAACACTTGTCCAGAACGAAAGAAAGCACAGAGCCCCACATTTTATGTTGCCCTGGAGAGCTTGCAGAGCACTGGGGAAAGGCAGGCAGAGAATTCCCTGCTAGCACCTTCTCTGTGCCTGGGAAGGAGAAGTGTTCACATTGCTTCGCAGAATCGCGTTTGTGCAGAAAACACTAACACTTGTTCAGAAGGAAAGAAAGCACAGAGCCCCACATTTTATGTTGCCCTGGAGAGCTTGCAGAGCACTGGGGAAAGGCAGGCAGAGAATTCCCTGCTAGCACCTTCTCTGTGCCTGGGAAGGAGAAGTGTTCACATTGCTTCTCAGAATCGCGTTTGTGCAGAAAACACTAACACTTGTTCAGAAGGAAAGAAAGCACAGAGCCCGAGGCTTTATGTTGCCCTGGAGAGCTTGCAGAGCACTGGGGAAAGGCAGGCAGCGAATTCCCTGCTAGCACCTTCTCTGTGCCTGGGAAGGAGAAGTGTTCACATTGCTTCGCAGAATCGCGTTTGTGCAGAAAACACTAACACTTGTTCAGAAGGAAAGAAAGCACAGAGCCCCACATTTTCTGTTGCCCTGGAGAGCTTGCAGAGCACTGGGGAAAGGCAGGCAGAGAATTCCCTGCTAGCACCTTCTCTGTGCCTGGGAAGGAGAAGTGTTCACATTGCTTCGCAGAATCGCGTTTGTGCAGAAAACACTAACACTTGTTCAGAAGGAAAGAAAGCACAGAGCCCCACATTTTATGTTGCCCTGGCGAGCTTGCAGAGCACTGGGGAAAGGCAGGCAGAGAATTCCCTGCTAGCACCTTCTCTGTGCCTGGGAAGGAGAAGTGTTCACATTGCTTCTCAGAATCGCGTTTGTGCAGAAAACACTAACACTTGTTCAGAAGGAAAGAAAGCACAGAGCCCCACATTTTATGTTGCCCTGGAGAGCTTGCAGAGCACTGGGGAAAGGCAGGCAGAGAATTCCCTGCTAGCACCTTCTCTGTGCCTGGGAAGGAGAAGTGTTCACATTGCTTCTCAGAATCGCGTTTGTGCAGAAAACACTAACACTTGTTCAGAAGGAAAGAAAGCACAGAGCCCCAGATTTTATGTTGCCCTGGAGAGCTTGCAGAGCACTGGGGAAAGGCAGGCAGAGAATTCCCTGCTAGCACCTTCTCTGTGCCTGGGAAGGAGAAGTGTTCACATTGCTTCTCAGAATCGCGTTTGTGCAGAAAACACTAACACTTGTTCAGAAGGAAAGAAAGCACAGAGCCCCACATTTTATGTTGCCATGGAGAGCTTGCAGAGCACTGGGGAAAGGCAGGCAGAGAATTCCCTGCTAGCACCTTCTCTGTGCCTGGGAAGGAGAAGTGTTCACATTGCTTCGCAGAATCGCGTTTGTGCAGAAAACACTAACACTTGTTCAGAAGGAAAGAAAGCACAGAGCCCGAGGCTTTATGTTGCCCTGGAGAGCTTGCAGAGCACTGGGGAAAGGCAGGCAGAGAATTCCCTGCTAGCACCTTCTCTGTGCCTGGGAAGGAGAAGTGTTCACATTGCTTCGCAGAATCGCGTTTGTGCAGAAAACACTAACACTTGTTCAGAAGGAAAGAAAGCACAGAGCCCCACATTTTATGTTGCCCTGGAGAGCTTGCAGAGCACTGGGGAAAGGCAGGCAGAGAATTCCCTGCTAGCACCTTCTCTGTGCCTGGGAAGGAGAAGTGTTCACATTGCTTCTCAGAATCGTGTTTGTGCAGAAAACACTAACACTTGTTCAGAAGGAAAGAAAGCACAGAGCCCCACATTTTATGTTGCCCTGGAGAGCTTGCAGAGCACTGGGGAAAGGCAGGCAGCGAATTCCCTGCTAGCACCTTCTCTGTGCCTGGGAAGGAGAAGTGTTCACATTGCTTCGCAGAATCGCGTTTGTGCAGCAAACACTAACACTTGTCCAGAACGAAAGAAAGCACAGAGCCCCACATTTTATGTTGCCCTGGAGAGCTTGCAGAGCACTGGGGAAAGGCAGGCAGAGAATTCCCTGCTAGCACCTTCTCTGTGCCTGGGAAGGAGAAGTGTTCACATTGCTTCGCAGAATCGCGTTTGTGCAGAAAACACTAACACTTGTTCAGAAGGAAAGAAAGCACAGAGCCCCACATTTTCTGTTGCCCTGGAGAGCTTGCAGAGCACTGGGGAAAGGCAGGCAGAGAATTCCCTGCTAGCACCTTCTCTGTGCCTGGGAAGGAGAAGTGTTCACATTGCTTCGCAGAATCGCGTTTGTGCAGAAAACACTAACACTTGTTCAGAAGGAAAGAAAGCACAGAGCCCCACATTTTATGTTGCCCTGGCGAGCTTGCAGAGCACTGGGGAAAGGCAGGCAGAGAATTCCCTGCTAGCACCTTCTCTGTGCCTGGGAAGGAGAAGTGTTCACATTGCTTCGCAGAATCGCGTTTGTGCAGAAAACACTAACACTTGTCCAGAACGAAAGAAAGCACAGAGCCCCAGATTTTATGTTGCCCTGGAGAGCTTGCAGAGCACTGGGGAAAGGCAGGCAGAGAATTCCCTGCTAGCACCTTCTCTGTGCCTGGGAAGGAGAAGTGTTCACATTGCTTCGCAGAATCGCGTTTGTGCAGAAAACACTAACACTTGTTCAGAAGGAAAGAAAGCACAGAGCCCCACATTTTATGTTGCCCTGGAGAGCTTGCAGAGCACTGGGGAAAGGCAGGCAGAGAATTCCCTGCTAGCACCTTCTCTGTGCCTGGGAAGGAGAAGTGTTCACATTGCTTCTCAGAATCGCGTTTGTGCAGAAAACACTAACACTTGTTCAGAAGGAAAGAAAGCACAGAGCCCCACATTTTATGTTGCCCTGGAGAGCTTGCAGAGCACTGGGGAAAGGCAGGCAGAGAATTCCCTGCTAGCACCTTCTCTGTGCCTGGGAAGGAGAAGTGTTCACATTGCTTCGCAGAATCGCGTTTGTGCAGAAAACACTAACACTTGTCCAGAACGAAAGAAAGCACAGAGCCCCACATTTTATGTTGCCCTGGAGAGCTTGCAGAGCACTGGGGAAAGGCAGGCAGAGAATTCCCTGCTAGCACCTTCTCTGTGCCTGGGAAGGAGAAGTGTTCACATTGCTTCTCAGAATCGCGTTTGTGCAGAAAACACTAACACTTGTTCAGAAGGAAAGAAAGCACAGAGCCCCACATTTTCTGTTGCCCTGGAGAGCTTGCAGAGCACTGGGGAAAGGCAGGCAGAGAATTCCCTGCTAGCACCTTCTCTGTGCCTGGGAAGGAGAAGTGTTCACATTGCTTCGCAGAATCGCGTTTGTGCAGAAAACACTAACACTTGTTCAGAAGGAAAGAAAGCACAGAGCCCCACATTTTATGTTGCCCTGGCGAGCTTGCAGAGCACTGGGGAAAGGCAGGCAGAGAATTCCCTGCTAGCACCTTCTCTGTGCCTGGGAAGGAGAAGTGTTCACATTGCTTCTCAGAATCGCGTTTGTGCAGAAAACACTAACACTTGTTCAGAAGGAAAGAAAGCACAGAGCCCCACATTTTATGTTGCCCTGGAGAGCTTGCAGAGCACTGGGGAAAGGCAGGCAGAGAATTCCCTGCTAGCACCTTCTCTGTGCCTGGGAAGCAAAAGTGTTCACATTGCTTCGCAGAATCGCGTTTGTGCAGAAAACACTAACACTTGTTCAGAAGGAAAGAAAGCACAGAGCCCCACATTTTATGTTGCCCTGGAGAGCTTGCAGAGCACTGGGGAAAGGCAGGCAGAGAATTCCCTGCTAGCACCTTCTCTGTGCCTGGGAAGGAGAAGTGTTCACATTGCTTCGCAGAATCGCGTTTGTGCAGAAAACACTAACACTTGTTCAGAAGGAAAGAAAGCACAGAGCCCCACATTTTATGTTGCCCTGGAGTGCTTGCAGAGCACTGGGGAAAAGCAGGCAGAGAATTCCCTGCTAGCACCTTCTCTGTGCCTGGGAAGGAGAAGTGTTCACATTGCTTCGCAGAATCGCGTTTGTGCAGAAAACACTAACACTTGTCCAGAACGAAAGAAAGCACAGAGCCCCAGATTTTATGTTGCCCTGGAGAGCTTGCAGAGCACTGGGGAAAGGCAGGCAGAGAATTCCCTGCTAGCACCTTCTCTGTGCCTGGGAAGGAGAAGTGTTCACATTGCTTCGCAGAATCGCGTTTGTGCAGAAAACACTAACACTTGTTCAGAAGGAAAGAAAGCACAGAGCCCGAGCCTTTATGTTGCCCTGGAGAGCTTGCAGAGCACTGGGGAAAGGCAGGCAGAGAATTCCCTGCTAGCACCTTCTCTGTGCCTGGGAAGGAGAAGTGTTCACATTGCTTCGCAGAATCGCGTTTGTGCAGAAAACACTAACACTTGTTCAGAAGGAAAGAAAGCACAGAGCCCCACATTTTATGTTGCCATGGAGAGCTTGCAGAGCACTGGGGAAAGGCAGGCAGAGAATTCCCTGCTAGCACCTTCTCTGTGCCTGGGAAGGAGAAGTGTTCACATTGCTTCTCAGAATCGCGTTTGTGCAGAAAACACTAACACTTGTTCAGAAGGAAAGAAAGCACAGAGCCCCACATTTTATGTTGCCCTGGAGAGCTTGCAGAGCACTGGGGAAAGGCAGGCAGCGAATTCCCTGCTAGCACCTTCTCTGTGCCTGGGAAGGAGAAGTGTTCACATTGCTTCGCAGAATCGCGTTTGTGCAGCAAACACTAACACTTGTCCAGAACGAAAGAAAGCACAGAGCCCCACATTTTATGTTGCCCTGGAGAGCTTGCAGAGCACTGGGGAAAGGCAGGCAGAGAATTCCCTGCTAGCACCTTCTCTGTGCCTGGGAAGGAGAAGTGTTCACATTGCTTCTCAGAATCGCGTTTGTGCAGAAAACACTAACACTTGTTCAGAAGGAAAGAAAGCACAGAGCCCCACATTTTCTGTTGCCCTGGAGAGCTTGCAGAGCACTGGGGAAAGGCAGGCAGAGAATTCCCTGCTAGCACCTTCTCTGTGCCTGGGAAGGAGAAGTGTTCACATTGCTTCGCAGAATCGCGTTTGTGCAGAAAACACTAACACTTGTTCAGAAGGAAAGAAAGCACAGAGCCCCACATTTTATGTTGCCCTGGAGAGCTTGCAGAGCACTGGGGAAAGGCAGGCAGAGAATTCCCTGCTAGCACCTTCTCTGTGCCTGGGAAGGAGAAGTGTTCACATTGCTTCGCAGACTCGCGTTTGTGCAGCAAACACTAACACTTGTCCAGAACGAAAGAAAGCACAGAGCCCCACATTTTATGTTGCCCTGGAGAGCTTGCAGAGCACTGGGGAAAGGCAGGCAGAGAATTCCCTGCTAGCACCTTCTCTGTGCCTGGGAAGGAGAAGTGTTCACATTGCTTCGCAGAATCGCGTTTGTGCAGAAAACACTAACACTTGTTCAGAAGGAAAGAAAGCACAGAGCCCCAGATTTTATGTTGCCCTGGAGAGCTTGCAGAGCACTGGGGAAAGGCAGGCAGAGAATTCCCTGCTAGCACCTTCTCTGTGCCTGGGAAGGAGAAGTGTTCACATTGCTTCTCAGAATCGCGTTTGTGCAGAAAACACTAACACTTGTTCAGAAGGAAAGAAAGCACAGAGCCCCAGATTTTATGTTGCCCTGGAGAGCTTGCAGAGCACTGGGGAAAGGCAGGCAGAGAATTCCCTGCTAGCACCTTCTCTGTGCCTGGGAAGGAGAAGTGTTCACATTGCTTCTCAGAATCGCGTTTGTGCAGAAAACACTAACACTTGTTCAGAAGGAAAGAAAGCACAGAGCCCCACATTTTCTGTTGCCCTGGAGAGCTTGCAGAGCACTGGGGAAAGGCAGGCAGAGAATTCCCTGCTAGCACCTTCTCTGTGCCTGGGAAGGAGAAGTGTTCACATTGCTTCGCAGAATCGCGTTTGTGCAGAAAACACTAACACTTGTTCAGAAGGAAAGAAAGCACAGAGCCCCACATTTTATGTTGCCCTGGAGAGCTTGCAGAGCACTGGGGAAAGGCAGGCAGCGAATTCCCTGCTAGCACCTTCTCTGTGCCTGGGAAGGAGAAGTGTTCACATTGCTTCGCAGAATCGCGTTTGTGCAGCAAACACTAACACTTGTCCAGAACGAAAGAAAGCACAGAGCCCCACATTTTATGTTGCCCTGGAGAGCTTGCAGAGCACTGGGGAAAGGCAGGCAGAGAATTCCCTGCTAGCACCTTCTCTGTGCCTGGGAAGGAGAAGTGTTCACATTGCTTCTCAGAATCGCGTTTGTGCAGAAAACACTAACACTTGTTCAGAAGGAAAGAAAGCACAGAGCCCCACATTTTCTGTTGCCCTGGAGAGCTTGCAGAGCACTGGGGAAAGGCAGGCAGAGAATTCCCTGCTAGCACCTTCTCTGTGCCTGGGAAGGAGAAGTGTTCACATTGCTTCGCAGAATCGCGTTTGTGCAGAAAACACTAACACTTGTTCAGAAGGAAAGAAAGCACAGAGCCCCACATTTTATGTTGCCCTGGAGAGCTTGCAGAGCACTGGGGAAAGGCAGGCAGAGAATTCCCTGCTAGCACCTTCTCTGTGCCTGGGAAGGAGAAGTGTTCACATTGCTTCGCAGACTCGCGTTTGTGCAGCAAACACTAACACTTGTCCAGAACGAAAGAAAGCACAGAGCCCCACATTTTATGTTGCCCTGGAGAGCTTGCAGAGCACTGGGGAAAGGCAGGCAGAGAATTCCCTGCTAGCACCTTCTCTGTGCCTGGGAAGGAGAAGTGTTCACATTGCTTCGCAGAATCGCGTTTGTGCAGAAAACACTAACACTTGTTCAGAAGGAAAGAAAGCACAGAGCCCCAGATTTTATGTTGCCCTGGAGAGCTTGCAGAGCACTGGGGAAAGGCAGGCAGAGAATTCCCTGCTAGCACCTTCTCTGTGCCTGGGAAGGAGAAGTGTTCACATTGCTTCTCAGAATCGCGTTTGTGCAGAAAACACTAACACTTGTTCAGAAGGAAAGAAAGCACAGAGCCCCACATTTTCTGTTGCCCTGGAGAGCTTGCAGAGCACTGGGGAAAGGCAGGCAGAGAATTCCCTGCTAGCACCTTCTCTGTGCCTGGGAAGGAGAAGTGTTCACATTGCTTCGCAGAATCGCGTTTGTGCAGAAAACACTAACACTTGTTCAGAAGGAAAGAAAGCACAGAGCCCCACATTTTATGTTGCCCTGGAGAGCTTGCAGAGCACTGGGGAAAGGCAGGCAGAGAATTCCCTGCTAGCACCTTCTCTGTGCCTGGGAAGGAGAAGTGTTCACATTGCTTCGCAGAATCGCGTTTGTGCAGAAAACACTAACACTTGTCCAGAACGAAAGAAAGCACAGAGCCCCACATTTTATGTTGCCCTGGAGAGCTTGCAGAGCACTGGGGAAAGGCAGGCAGAGAATTCCCTGCTAGCACCTTCTCTGTGCCTGGGAAGGAGAAGTGTTCACATTGCTTCGCAGAATCGCGTTTGTGCAGAAAACACTAACACTTGTTCAGAAGGAAAGAAAGCACAGAGCCCCAGATTTTATGTTGCCCTGGAGAGCTTGCAGAGCACTGGGGAAAGGCAGGCAGAGAATTCCCTGCTAGCACCTTCTCTGTGCCTGGGAAGGAGAAGTGTTCACATTGCTTCGCAGAATCGCGTTTGTGCAGAAAACACTAACACTTGTTCAGAAGGAAAGAAAGCACAGAGCCCCACATTTTATGTTGCCCTGGAGAGCTTGCAGAGCACTGGGGAAAGGCAGGCAGAGAATTCCCTGCTAGCACTTTCTCTGTGCCTGGGAAGGAGAAGTGTTCACATTGCTTCTCAGAATCGCGTTTGTGCAGAAAACACTAACACTTGTTCAGAAGGAAAGAAAGCACAGAGCCCCAGATTTTATGTTGCCCTGGAGAGCTTGCAGAGCACTGGGGAAAGGCAGGCAGAGAATTCCCTGCTAGCACCTTCTCTGTGCCTGGGAAGGAGAAGTGTTCACATTGCTTCGCAGAATCGCGTTTGTGCAGCAAACACTAACACTTGTTCAGAAGGAAAGAAAGCACAGAGCCCCACATTTTATGTTGCCCTGGAGAGCTTGCAGAGCACTGGGGAAAGGCAGGCAGAGAATTCCCTGCTAGCACCTTCTCTGTGCCTGGGAAGGAGAAGTGTTCACATTGCTTCGCAGAATCGCGTTTGTGCAGAAAACACTAACACTTGTTCAGAAGGAAAGAAAGCACAGAGCCCCACATTTTCTGTTGCCCTGGAGAGCTTGCAGAGCACTGGGGAAAGGCAGGCAGAGAATTCCCTGCTAGCACCTTCTCTGTGCCTGGGAAGGAGAAGTGTTCACATTGCTTCTCAGAATCGCGTTTGTGCAGAAAACACTAACACTTGTTCAGAAGGAAAGAAAGCACAGAGCCCCACATTTTATGTTGCCCTGGAGAGCTTGCAGAGCACTGGGGAAAGGCAGGCAGAGAATTCCCTGCTAGCACCTTCTCTGTGCCTGGGAAGGAGAAGTGTTCACATTGCTTCTCAGAATCGCGTTTGTGCAGAAAACACTAACACTTGTTCAGAAGGAAAGAAAGCACAGAGCCCCACATTTTATGTTGCCCTGGAGAGCTTGCAGAGCACTGGGGAAAGGCAGGCAGAGAATTCCCTGCTAGCACCTTCTCTGTGCCTGGGAAGGAGAAGTGTTCACATTGCTTCGCAGAATCGCGTTTGTGCAGAAAACACTAACACTTGTCCAGAACGAAAGAAAGCACAGAGCCCCACATTTTATGTTGCCCTGGAGAGCTTGCAGAGCACTGGGGAAAGGCAGGCAGAGAATTCCCTGCTAGCACCTTCTCTGTGCCTGGGAAGCAAAAGTGTTCACATTGCTTCTCAGAATCGCGTTTGTGCAGAAAACACTAACACTTGTTCAGAAGGAAAGAAAGCACAGAGCCCCACATTTTATGTTGCCCTGGAGAGCTTGCAGAGCACTGGGGAAAGGCAGGCAGAGAATTCCCTGCTAGCACCTTCTCTGTGCCTGGGAAGCAAAAGTGTTCACATTGCTTCGCAGAATCGCGTTTGTGCAGAAAACACTAACACTTGTTCAGAAGGAAAGAAAGCACAGAGCCCCACATTTTATGTTGCCCTGGAGAGCTTGCAGAGCACTGGGGAAAGGCAGGCAGAGAATTCCCTGCTAGCACCTTCTCTGTGCCTGGGAAGGAGAAGTGTTCACATTGCTTCGCAGAATCGCGTTTGTGCAGAAAACACTAACACTTGTTCAGAAGGAAAGAAAGCACAGAGCCCCACATTTTATGTTGCCCTGGAGTGCTTGCAGAGCACTGGGGAAAAGCAGGCAGAGAATTCCCTGCTAGCACCTTCTCTGTGCCTGGGAAGGAGAAGTGTTCACATTGCTTCGCAGAATCGCGTTTGTGCAGAAAACACTAACACTTGTCCAGAACGAAAGAAAGCACAGAGCCCCAGATTTTATGTTGCCCTGGAGAGCTTGCAGAGCACTGGGGAAAGGCAGGCAGAGAATTCCCTGCTAGCACCTTCTCTGTGCCTGGGAAGGAGAAGTGTTCACATTGCTTCGCAGAATCGCGTTTGTGCAGAAAACACTAACACTTGTTCAGAAGGAAAGAAAGCACAGAGCCCGAGCCTTTATGTTGCCCTGGAGAGCTTGCAGAGCACTGGGGAAAGGCAGGCAGAGAATTCCCTGCTAGCACCTTCTCTGTGCCTGGGAAGGAGAAGTGTTCACATTGCTTCGCAGAATCGCGTTTGTGCAGAAAACACTAACACTTGTTCAGAAGGAAAGAAAGCACAGAGCCCCACATTTTATGTTGCCATGGAGAGCTTGCAGAGCACTGGGGAAAGGCAGGCAGAGAATTCCCTGCTAGCACCTTCTCTGTGCCTGGGAAGGAGAAGTGTTCACATTGCTTCTCAGAATCGCGTTTGTGCAGAAAACACTAACACTTGTTCAGAAGGAAAGAAAGCACAGAGCCCCACATTTTATGTTGCCCTGGAGAGCTTGCAGAGCACTGGGGAAAGGCAGGCAGCGAATTCCCTGCTAGCACCTTCTCTGTGCCTGGGAAGGAGAAGTGTTCACATTGCTTCGCAGAATCGCGTTTGTGCAGCAAACACTAACACTTGTCCAGAACGAAAGAAAGCACAGAGCCCCACATTTTATGTTGCCCTGGAGAGCTTGCAGAGCACTGGGGAAAGGCAGGCAGAGAATTCCCTGCTAGCACCTTCTCTGTGCCTGGGAAGGAGAAGTGTTCACATTGCTTCTCAGAATCGCGTTTGTGCAGAAAACACTAACACTTGTTCAGAAGGAAAGAAAGCACAGAGCCCCACATTTTATGTTGCCCTGGAGAGCTTGCAGAGCACTGGGGAAAGGCAGGCAGAGAATTCCCTGCTAGCACCTTCTCTGTGCCTGGGAAGCAAAAGTGTTCACATTGCTTCGCAGAATCGCGTTTGTGCAGAAAACACTAACACTTGTTCAGAAGGAAAGAAAGCACAGAGCCCCACATTTTATGTTGCCCTGGAGAGCTTGCAGAGCACTGGGGAAAGGCAGGCAGAGAATTCCCTGCTAGCACCTTCTCTGTGCCTGGGAAGGAGAAGTGTTCACATTGCTTCGCAGAATCGCGTTTGTGCAGAAAACACTAACACTTGTCCAGAACGAAAGAAAGCACAGAGCCCCAGATTTTATGTTGCCCTGGAGAGCTTGCAGAGCACTGGGGAAAGGCAGGCAGAGAATTCCCTGCTAGCACCTTCTCTGTGCCTGGGAAGGAGAAGTGTTCACATTGCTTCGCAGACTCGCGTTTGTGCAGAAAACACTAACACTTGTTCAGAAGGAAAGAAAGCACAGAGCCCGAGCCTTTATGTTGCCCTGGAGAGCTTGCAGAGCACTGGGGAAAGGCAGGCAGAGAATTCCCTGCTAGCACCTTCTCTGTGCCTGGGAAGGAGAAGTGTTCACATTGCTTCGCAGAATCGCGTTTGTGCAGAAAACACTAACACTTGTTCAGAAGGAAAGAAAGCACAGAGCCCCACATTTTATGTTGCCATGGAGAGCTTGCAGAGCACTGGGGAAAGGCAGGCAGAGAATTCCCTGCTAGCACCTTCTCTGTGCCTGGGAAGGAGAAGTGTTCACATTGCTTCTCAGAATCGCGTTTGTGCAGAAAACACTAACACTTGTTCAGAAGGAAAGAAAGCACAGAGCCCCACATTTTATGTTGCCCTGGAGAGCTTGCAGAGCACTGGGGAAAGGCAGGCAGCGAATTCCCTGCTAGCACCTTCTCTGTGCCTGGGAAGGAGAAGTGTTCACATTGCTTCGCAGAATCGCGTTTGTGCAGCAAACACTAACACTTGTCCAGAACGAAAGAAAGCACAGAGCCCCACATTTTATGTTGCCCTGGAGAGCTTGCAGAGCACTGGGGAAAGGCAGGCAGAGAATTCCCTGCTAGCACCTTCTCTGTGCCTGGGAAGGAGAAGTGTTCACATTGCTTCTCAGAATCGCGTTTGTGCAGAAAACACTAACACTTGTTCAGAAGGAAAGAAAGCACAGAGCCCCACATTTTCTGTTGCCCTGGAGAGCTTGCAGAGCACTGGGGAAAGGCAGGCAGAGAATTCCCTGCTAGCACCTTCTCTGTGCCTGGGAAGGAGAAGTGTTCACATTGCTTCGCAGAATCGCGTTTGTGCAGAAAACACTAACACTTGTTCAGAAGGAAAGAAAGCACAGAGCCCCACATTTTATGTTGCCCTGGAGAGCTTGCAGAGCACTGGGGAAAGGCAGGCAGAGAATTCCCTGCTAGCACCTTCTCTGTGCCTGGGAAGGAGAAGTGTTCACATTGCTTCGCAGAATCGCGTTTGTGCAGAAAACACTAACACTTGTCCAGAACGAAAGAAAGCACAGAGCCCCACATTTTATGTTGCCCTGGAGAGCTTGCAGAGCACTGGGGAAAGGCAGGCAGAGAATTCCCTGCTAGCACCTTCTCTGTGCCTGGGAAGGAGAAGTGTTCACATTGCTTCGCAGAATCGCGTTTGTGCAGAAAACACTAACACTTGTTCAGAAGGAAAGAAAGCACAGAGCCCCACATTTTATGTTGCCCTGGAGAGCTTGCAGAGCACTGGGGAAAGGCAGGCAGAGAATTCCCTGCTAGCACCTTCTCTGTGCCTGGGAAGGAGAAGTGTTCACATTGCTTCTCAGAATCGCGTTTGTGCAGAAAACACTAACACTTGTTCAGAAGGAAAGAAAGCACAGAGCCCGAGGCTTTATGTTGCCCTGGAGAGCTTGCAGAGCACTGGGGAAAGGCAGGCAGAGAATTCCCTGCTAGCACCTTCTCTGTGCCTGGGAAGGAGAAGTGTTCACATTGCTTCGCAGAATCGCGTTTGTGCAGCAAACACTAACACTTGTCCAGAACGAAAGAAAGCACAGAGCCCCACATTTTATGTTGCCCTGGAGAGCTTGCAGAGCACTGGGGAAAGGCAGGCAGAGAATTCCCTGCTAGCACCTTCTCTGTGCCTGGGAAGGAGAAGTGTTCACATTGCTTCTCAGAATCGCGTTTGTGCAGAAAACACTAACACTTGTTCAGAAGGAAAGAAAGCACAGAGCCCCACATTTTCTGTTGCCCTGGAGAGCTTGCAGAGCACTGGGGAAAGGCAGGCAGAGAATTCCCTGCTAGCACCTTCTCTGTGCCTGGGAAGGAGAAGTGTTCACATTGCTTCGCAGAATCGCGTTTGTGCAGAAAACACTAACACTTGTTCAGAAGGAAAGAAAGCACAGAGCCCCACATTTTATGTTGCCCTGGCGAGCTTGCAGAGCACTGGGGAAAGGCAGGCAGAGAATTCCCTGCTAGCACCTTCTCTGTGCCTGGGAAGGAGAAGTGTTCACATTGCTTCTCAGAATCGCGTTTGTGCAGAAAACACTAACACTTGTTCAGAAGGAAAGAAAGCACAGAGCCCCACATTTTATGTTGCCCTGGAGAGCTTGCAGAGCACTGGGGAAAGGCAGGCAGAGAATTCCCTGCTAGCACCTTCTCTGTGCCTGGGAAGGAGAAGTGTTCACATTGCTTCTCAGAATCGCGTTTGTGCAGAAAACACTAACACTTGTTCAGAAGGAAAGAAAGCACAGAGCCCCACATTTTCTGTTGCCCTGGAGAGCTTGCAGAGCACTGGGGAAAGGCAGGCAGAGAATTCCCTGCTAGCACCTTCTCTGTGCCTGGGAAGGAGAAGTGTTCACATTGCTTCTCAGAATCGCGTTTGTGCAGAAAACACTAACACTTGTTCAGAAGGAAAGAAAGCACAGAGCCCCACATTTTATGTTGCCATGGAGAGCTTGCAGAGCACTGGGGAAAGGCAGGCAGAGAATTCCCTGCTAGCACCTTCTCTGTGCCTGGGAAGGAGAAGTGTTCACATTGCTTCGCAGAATCGCGTTTGTGCAGAAAACACTAACACTTGTTCAGAAGGAAAGAAAGCACAGAGCCCGAGGCTTTATGTTGCCCTGGAGAGCTTGCAGAGCACTGGGGAAAGGCAGGCAGAGAATTCCCTGCTAGCACCTTCTCTGTGCCTGGGAAGGAGAAGTGTTCACATTGCTTCGCAGAATCGCGTTTGTGCAGAAAACACTAACACTTGTTCAGAAGGAAAGAAAGCACAGAGCCCCACATTTTATGTTGCCCTGGAGAGCTTGCAGAGCACTGGGGAAAGGCAGGCAGAGAATTCCCTGCTAGCACCTTCTCTGTGCCTGGGAAGGAGAAGTGTTCACATTGCTTCTCAGAATCGCGTTTGTGCAGAAAACACTAACACTTGTTCAGAAGGAAAGAAAGCACAGAGCCCCACATTTTATGTTGCCCTGGAGAGCTTGCAGAGCACTGGGGAAAGGCAGGCAGCGAATTCCCTGCTAGCACCTTCTCTGTGCCTGGGAAGGAGAAGTGTTCACATTGCTTCGCAGAATCGCGTTTGTGCAGCAAACACTAACACTTGTCCAGAACGAAAGAAAGCACAGAGCCCCACATTTTATGTTGCCCTGGAGAGCTTGCAGAGCACTGGGGAAAGGCAGGCAGAGAATTCCCTGCTAGCACCTTCTCTGTGCCTGGGAAGGAGAAGTGTTCACATTGCTTCGCAGAATCGCGTTTGTGCAGAAAACACTAACACTTGTTCAGAAGGAAAGAAAGCACAGAGCCCCACATTTTCTGTTGCCCTGGAGAGCTTGCAGAGCACTGGGGAAAGGCAGGCAGAGAATTCCCTGCTAGCACCTTCTCTGTGCCTGGGAAGGAGAAGTGTTCACATTGCTTCGCAGAATCGCGTTTGTGCAGAAAACACTAACACTTGTTCAGAAGGAAAGAAAGCACAGAGCCCCACATTTTATGTTGCCCTGGCGAGCTTGCAGAGCACTGGGGAAAGGCAGGCAGAGAATTCCCTGCTAGCACCTTCTCTGTGCCTGGGAAGGAGAAGTGTTCACATTGCTTCGCAGAATCGCGTTTGTGCAGAAAACACTAACACTTGTCCAGAACGAAAGAAAGCACAGAGCCCCAGATTTTATGTTGCCCTGGAGAGCTTGCAGAGCACTGGGGAAAGGCAGGCAGAGAATTCCCTGCTAGCACCTTCTCTGTGCCTGGGAAGGAGAAGTGTTCACATTGCTTCGCAGAATCGCGTTTGTGCAGAAAACACTAACACTTGTTCAGAAGGAAAGAAAGCACAGAGCCCCACATTTTATGTTGCCCTGGAGAGCTTGCAGAGCACTGGGGAAAGGCAGGCAGAGAATTCCCTGCTAGCACCTTCTCTGTGCCTGGGAAGGAGAAGTGTTCACATTGCTTCTCAGAATCGCGTTTGTGCAGAAAACACTAACACTTGTTCAGAAGGAAAGAAAGCACAGAGCCCCACATTTTATGTTGCCCTGGAGAGCTTGCAGAGCACTGGGGAAAGGCAGGCAGAGAATTCCCTGCTAGCACCTTCTCTGTGCCTGGGAAGGAGAAGTGTTCACATTGCTTCGCAGAATCGCGTTTGTGCAGAAAACACTAACACTTGTCCAGAACGAAAGAAAGCACAGAGCCCCACATTTTATGTTGCCCTGGAGAGCTTGCAGAGCACTGGGGAAAGGCAGGCAGAGAATTCCCTGCTAGCACCTTCTCTGTGCCTGGGAAGGAGAAGTGTTCACATTGCTTCTCAGAATCGCGTTTGTGCAGAAAACACTAACACTTGTTCAGAAGGAAAGAAAGCACAGAGCCCCACATTTTCTGTTGCCCTGGAGAGCTTGCAGAGCACTGGGGAAAGGCAGGCAGAGAATTCCCTGCTAGCACCTTCTCTGTGCCTGGGAAGGAGAAGTGTTCACATTGCTTCGCAGAATCGCGTTTGTGCAGAAAACACTAACACTTGTTCAGAAGGAAAGAAAGCACAGAGCCCCACATTTTATGTTGCCCTGGAGAGCTTGCAGAGCACTGGGGAAAGGCAGGCAGAGAATTCCCTGCTAGCACCTTCTCTGTGCCTGGGAAGGAGAAGTGTTCACATTGCTTCTCAGAATCGCGTTTGTGCAGAAAACACTAACACTTGTTCAGAAGGAAAGAAAGCACAGAGCCCCACATTTTATGTTGCCCTGGAGAGCTTGCAGAGCACTGGGGAAAGGCAGGCAGAGAATTCCCTGCTAGCACCTTCTCTGTGCCTGGGAAGGAGAAGTGTTCACATTGCTTCTCAGAATAGCGTTTGTGCAGAAAACACTAACACTTGTTCAGAAGGAAAGAAAGCACAGAGCCCCAGATTTTATGTTGCCCTGGAGAGCTTGCAGAGCACTGGGGAAAGGCAGGCAGAGAATTCCCTGCTAGCACCTTCTCTGTGCCTGGGAAGGAGAAGTGTTCACATTGCTTCTCAGAATCGCGTTTGTGCAGAAAACACTAACACTTGTTCAGAAGGAAAGAAAGCACAGAGCCCCACATTTTATGTTGCCATGGAGAGCTTGCAGAGCACTGGGGAAAGGCAGGCAGAGAATTCCCTGCTAGCACCTTCTCTGTGCCTGGGAAGCAAAAGTGTTCACATTGCTTCGCAGAATCGCGTTTGTGCAGCAAACACTAACACTTGTCCAGAACGAAAGAAAGCACAGAGCCCCACATTTTATGTTGCCATGGAGAGCTTGCAGAGCACTGGGGAAAGGCAGGCAGAGAATTCCCTGCTAGCACCTTCTCTGTGCCTGGGAAGCAAAAGTGTTCACATTGCTTCTCAGAATCGCGTTTGTGCAGAAAACACTAACACTTGTTCAGAAGGAAAGAAAGCACAGAGCCCCACATTTTATGTTGCCCTGGAGAGCTTGCAGAGCACTGGGGAAAGGCAGGCAGAGAATTCCCTGCTAGCACCTTCTCTGTGCCTGGGAAGGAGAAGTGTTCACATTGCTTCGCAGAATCGCGTTTGTGCAGAAAACACTAACACTTGTTCAGAAGGAAAGAAAGCACAGAGCCCGAGGCTTTATGTTGCCCTGGAGAGCTTGCAGAGCACTGGGGAAAGGCAGGCAGAGAATTCCCTGCTAGCACCTTCTCTGTGCCTGGGAAGGAGAAGTGTTCACATTGCTTCGCAGAATCGCGTTTGTGCAGAAAACACTAACACTTGTTCAGAAGGAAAGAAAGCACAGAGCCCCACATTTTATGTTGCCCTGGAGAGCTTGCAGAGCACTGGGGAAAGGCAGGCAGAGAATTCCCTGCTAGCACCTTCTCTGTGCCTGGGAAGGAGAAGTGTTCACATTGCTTCTCAGAATCGCGTTTGTGCAGAAAACACTAACACTTGTTCAGAAGGAAAGAAAGCACAGAGCCCCACATTTTATGTTGCCCTGGAGAGCTTGCAGAGCACTGGGGAAAGGCAGGCAGCGAATTCCCTGCTAGCACCTTCTCTGTGCCTGGGAAGGAGAAGTGTTCACATTGCTTCGCAGAATCGCGTTTGTGCAGCAAACACTAACACTTGTCCAGAACGAAAGAAAGCACAGAGCCCCAGATTTTATGTTGCCCTGGAGAGCTTGCAGAGCACTGGGGAAAGGCAGGCAGAGAATTCCCTGCTAGCACCTTCTCTGTGCCTGGGAAGGAGAAGTGTTCACATTGCTTCGCAGAATCGCGTTTGTGCAGAAAACACTAACACTTGTTCAGAAGGAAAGAAAGCACAGAGCCCCACATTTTCTGTTGCCCTGGAGAGCTTGCAGAGCACTGGGGAAAGGCAGGCAGAGAATTCCCTGCTAGCACCTTCTCTGTGCCTGGGAAGGAGAAGTGTTCACATTGCTTCGCAGAATCGCGTTTGTGCAGAAAACACTAACACTTGTTCAGAAGGAAAGAAAGCACAGAGCCCCACATTTTATGTTGCCCTGGCGAGCTTGCAGAGCACTGGGGAAAGGCAGGCAGAGAATTCCCTGCTAGCACCTTCTCTGTGCCTGGGAAGGAGAAGTGTTCACATTGCTTCGCAGAATCGCGTTTGTGCAGAAAACACTAACACTTGTCCAGAACGAAAGAAAGCACAGAGCCCCAGATTTTATGTTGCCCTGGAGAGCTTGCAGAGCACTGGGGAAAGGCAGGCAGAGAATTCCCTGCTAGCACCTTCTCTGTGCCTGGGAAGGAGAAGTGTTCACATTGCTTCGCAGAATCGCGTTTGTGCAGAAAACACTAACACTTGTTCAGAAGGAAAGAAAGCACAGAGCCCCACATTTTATGTTGCCCTGGAGAGCTTGCAGAGCACTGGGGAAAGGCAGGCAGAGAATTCCCTGCTAGCACCTTCTCTGTGCCTGGGAAGGAGAAGTGTTCACATTGCTTCTCAGAATCGCGTTTGTGCAGAAAACACTAACACTTGTTCAGAAGGAAAGAAAGCACAGAGCCCCACATTTTATGTTGCCCTGGAGAGCTTGCAGAGCACTGGGGAAAGGCAGGCAGAGAATTCCCTGCTAGCACCTTCTCTGTGCCTGGGAAGGAGAAGTGTTCACATTGCTTCGCAGAATCGCGTTTGTGCAGAAAACACTAACACTTGTCCAGAACGAAAGAAAGCACAGAGCCCCACATTTTATGTTGCCCTGGAGAGCTTGCAGAGCACTGGGGAAAGGCAGGCAGAGAATTCCCTGCTAGCACCTTCTCTGTGCCTGGGAAGGAGAAGTGTTCACATTGCTTCTCAGAATCGCGTTTGTGCAGAAAACACTAACACTTGTTCAGAAGGAAAGAAAGCACAGAGCCCCACATTTTCTGTTGCCCTGGAGAGCTTGCAGAGCACTGGGGAAAGGCAGGCAGAGAATTCCCTGCTAGCACCTTCTCTGTGCCTGGGAAGGAGAAGTGTTCACATTGCTTCGCAGAATCGCGTTTGTGCAGAAAACACTAACACTTGTTCAGAAGGAAAGAAAGCACAGAGCCCCACATTTTATGTTGCCCTGGCGAGCTTGCAGAGCACTGGGGAAAGGCAGGCAGAGAATTCCCTGCTAGCACCTTCTCTGTGCCTGGGAAGGAGAAGTGTTCACATTGCTTCTCAGAATCGCGTTTGTGCAGAAAACACTAACACTTGTTCAGAAGGAAAGAAAGCACAGAGCCCCACATTTTATGTTGCCCTGGAGAGCTTGCAGAGCACTGGGGAAAGGCAGGCAGAGAATTCCCTGCTAGCACCTTCTCTGTGCCTGGGAAGCAAAAGTGTTCACATTGCTTCGCAGAATCGCGTTTGTGCAGAAAACACTAACACTTGTTCAGAAGGAAAGAAAGCACAGAGCCCCACATTTTATGTTGCCCTGGAGAGCTTGCAGAGCACTGGGGAAAGGCAGGCAGAGAATTCCCTGCTAGCACCTTCTCTGTGCCTGGGAAGGAGAAGTGTTCACATTGCTTCGCAGAATCGCGTTTGTGCAGAAAACACTAACACTTGTTCAGAAGGAAAGAAAGCACAGAGCCCCACATTTTATGTTGCCCTGGAGTGCTTGCAGAGCACTGGGGAAAAGCAGGCAGAGAATTCCCTGCTAGCACCTTCTCTGTGCCTGGGAAGGAGAAGTGTTCACATTGCTTCGCAGAATCGCGTTTGTGCAGAAAACACTAACACTTGTCCAGAACGAAAGAAAGCACAGAGCCCCAGATTTTATGTTGCCCTGGAGAGCTTGCAGAGCACTGGGGAAAGGCAGGCAGAGAATTCCCTGCTAGCACCTTCTCTGTGCCTGGGAAGGAGAAGTGTTCACATTGCTTCGCAGAATCGCGTTTGTGCAGAAAACACTAACACTTGTTCAGAAGGAAAGAAAGCACAGAGCCCGAGCCTTTATGTTGCCCTGGAGAGCTTGCAGAGCACTGGGGAAAGGCAGGCAGAGAATTCCCTGCTAGCACCTTCTCTGTGCCTGGGAAGGAGAAGTGTTCACATTGCTTCGCAGAATCGCGTTTGTGCAGAAAACACTAACACTTGTTCAGAAGGAAAGAAAGCACAGAGCCCCACATTTTATGTTGCCATGGAGAGCTTGCAGAGCACTGGGGAAAGGCAGGCAGAGAATTCCCTGCTAGCACCTTCTCTGTGCCTGGGAAGGAGAAGTGTTCACATTGCTTCTCAGAATCGCGTTTGTGCAGAAAACACTAACACTTGTTCAGAAGGAAAGAAAGCACAGAGCCCCACATTTTATGTTGCCCTGGAGAGCTTGCAGAGCACTGGGGAAAGGCAGGCAGCGAATTCCCTGCTAGCACCTTCTCTGTGCCTGGGAAGGAGAAGTGTTCACATTGCTTCGCAGAATCGCGTTTGTGCAGCAAACACTAACACTTGTCCAGAACGAAAGAAAGCACAGAGCCCCACATTTTATGTTGCCCTGGAGAGCTTGCAGAGCACTGGGGAAAGGCAGGCAGAGAATTCCCTGCTAGCACCTTCTCTGTGCCTGGGAAGGAGAAGTGTTCACATTGCTTCTCAGAATCGCGTTTGTGCAGAAAACACTAACACTTGTTCAGAAGGAAAGAAAGCACAGAGCCCCACATTTTCTGTTGCCCTGGAGAGCTTGCAGAGCACTGGGGAAAGGCAGGCAGAGAATTCCCTGCTAGCACCTTCTCTGTGCCTGGGAAGGAGAAGTGTTCACATTGCTTCGCAGAATCGCGTTTGTGCAGAAAACACTAACACTTGTTCAGAAGGAAAGAAAGCACAGAGCCCCACATTTTATGTTGCCCTGGAGAGCTTGCAGAGCACTGGGGAAAGGCAGGCAGAGAATTCCCTGCTAGCACCTTCTCTGTGCCTGGGAAGGAGAAGTGTTCACATTGCTTCGCAGAATCGCGTTTGTGCAGAAAACACTAACACTTGTCCAGAACGAAAGAAAGCACAGAGCCCCACATTTTATGTTGCCCTGGAGAGCTTGCAGAGCACTGGGGAAAGGCAGGCAGAGAATTCCCTGCTAGCACCTTCTCTGTGCCTGGGAAGGAGAAGTGTTCACATTGCTTCGCAGAATCGCGTTTGTGCAGAAAACACTAACACTTGTTCAGAAGGAAAGAAAGCACAGAGCCCCAGATTTTATGTTGCCCTGGAGAGCTTGCAGAGCACTGGGGAAAGGCAGGCAGAGAATTCCCTGCTAGCACCTTCTCTGTGCCTGGGAAGGAGAAGTGTTCACATTGCTTCTCAGAATCGCGTTTGTGCAGAAAACACTAACACTTGTTCAGAAGGAAAGAAAGCACAGAGCCCCACATTTTCTGTTGCCCTGGAGAGCTTGCAGAGCACTGGGGAAAGGCAGGCAGAGAATTCCCTGCTAGCACCTTCTCTGTGCCTGGGAAGGAGAAGTGTTCACATTGCTTCGCAGAATCGCGTTTGTGCAGAAAACACTAACACTTGTTCAGAAGGAAAGAAAGCACAGAGCCCCACATTTTATGTTGCCCTGGAGAGCTTGCAGAGCACTGGGGAAAGGCAGGCAGAGAATTCCCTGCTAGCACCTTCTCTGTGCCTGGGAAGGAGAAGTGTTCACATTGCTTCGCAGAATCGCGTTTGTGCAGAAAACACTAACACTTGTCCAGAACGAAAGAAAGCACAGAGCCCCACATTTTATGTTGCCCTGGAGAGCTTGCAGAGCACTGGGGAAAGGCAGGCAGAGAATTCCCTGCTAGCACCTTCTCTGTGCCTGGGAAGGAGAAGTGTTCACATTGCTTCGCAGAATCGCGTTTGTGCAGAAAACACTAACACTTGTTCAGAAGGAAAGAAAGCACAGAGCCCCAGATTTTATGTTGCCCTGGAGAGCTTGCAGAGCACTGGGGAAAGGCAGGCAGAGAATTCCCTGCTAGCACCTTCTCTGTGCCTGGGAAGGAGAAGTGTTCACATTGCTTCGCAGAATCGCGTTTGTGCAGAAAACACTAACACTTGTTCAGAAGGAAAGAAAGCACAGAGCCCCACATTTTATGTTGCCCTGGAGAGCTTGCAGAGCACTGGGGAAAGGCAGGCAGAGAATTCCCTGCTAGCACTTTCTCTGTGCCTGGGAAGGAGAAGTGTTCACATTGCTTCTCAGAATCGCGTTTGTGCAGAAAACACTAACACTTGTTCAGAAGGAAAGAAAGCACAGAGCCCCAGATTTTATGTTGCCCTGGAGAGCTTGCAGAGCACTGGGGAAAGGCAGGCAGAGAATTCCCTGCTAGCACCTTCTCTGTGCCTGGGAAGGAGAAGTGTTCACATTGCTTCGCAGAATCGCGTTTGTGCAGCAAACACTAACACTTGTTCAGAAGGAAAGAAAGCACAGAGCCCCACATTTTATGTTGCCCTGGAGAGCTTGCAGAGCACTGGGGAAAGGCAGGCAGAGAATTCCCTGCTAGCACCTTCTCTGTGCCTGGGAAGGAGAAGTGTTCACATTGCTTCGCAGAATCGCGTTTGTGCAGAAAACACTAACACTTGTTCAGAAGGAAAGAAAGCACAGAGCCCCACATTTTCTGTTGCCCTGGAGAGCTTGCAGAGCACTGGGGAAAGGCAGGCAGAGAATTCCCTGCTAGCACCTTCTCTGTGCCTGGGAAGGAGAAGTGTTCACATTGCTTCTCAGAATCGCGTTTGTGCAGAAAACACTAACACTTGTTCAGAAGGAAAGAAAGCACAGAGCCCCACATTTTATGTTGCCCTGGAGAGCTTGCAGAGCACTGGGGAAAGGCAGGCAGAGAATTCCCTGCTAGCACCTTCTCTGTGCCTGGGAAGGAGAAGTGTTCACATTGCTTCTCAGAATCGCGTTTGTGCAGAAAACACTAACACTTGTTCAGAAGGAAAGAAAGCACAGAGCCCCACATTTTATGTTGCCCTGGAGAGCTTGCAGAGCACTGGGGAAAGGCAGGCAGAGAATTCCCTGCTAGCACCTTCTCTGTGCCTGGGAAGGAGAAGTGTTCACATTGCTTCGCAGAATCGCGTTTGTGCAGAAAACACTAACACTTGTCCAGAACGAAAGAAAGCACAGAGCCCCACATTTTATGTTGCCCTGGAGAGCTTGCAGAGCACTGGGGAAAGGCAGGCAGAGAATTCCCTGCTAGCACCTTCTCTGTGCCTGGGAAGCAAAAGTGTTCACATTGCTTCTCAGAATCGCGTTTGTGCAGAAAACACTAACACTTGTTCAGAAGGAAAGAAAGCACAGAGCCCCACATTTTATGTTGCCCTGGAGAGCTTGCAGAGCACTGGGGAAAGGCAGGCAGAGAATTCCCTGCTAGCACCTTCTCTGTGCCTGGGAAGCAAAAGTGTTCACATTGCTTCGCAGAATCGCGTTTGTGCAGAAAACACTAACACTTGTTCAGAAGGAAAGAAAGCACAGAGCCCCACATTTTATGTTGCCCTGGAGAGCTTGCAGAGCACTGGGGAAAGGCAGGCAGAGAATTCCCTGCTAGCACCTTCTCTGTGCCTGGGAAGGAGAAGTGTTCACATTGCTTCGCAGAATCGCGTTTGTGCAGAAAACACTAACACTTGTTCAGAAGGAAAGAAAGCACAGAGCCCCACATTTTATGTTGCCCTGGAGTGCTTGCAGAGCACTGGGGAAAAGCAGGCAGAGAATTCCCTGCTAGCACCTTCTCTGTGCCTGGGAAGGAGAAGTGTTCACATTGCTACGCAGAATCGCGTTTGTGCAGAAAACACTAACACTTGTCCAGAACGAAAGAAAGCACAGAGCCCCAGATTTTATGTTGCCCTGGAGAGCTTGCAGAGCACTGGGGAAAGGCAGGCAGAGAATTCCCTGCTAGCACCTTCTCTGTGCCTGGGAAGGAGAAGTGTTCACATTGCTTCGCAGAATCGCGTTTGTGCAGAAAACACTAACACTTGTTCAGAAGGAAAGAAAGCACAGAGCCCGAGCCTTTATGTTGCCCTGGAGAGCTTGCAGAGCACTGGGGAAAGGCAGGCAGAGAATTCCCTGCTAGCACCTTCTCTGTGCCTGGGAAGGAGAAGTGTTCACATTGCTTCGCAGAATCGCGTTTGTGCAGAAAACACTAACACTTGTTCAGAAGGAAAGAAAGCACAGAGCCCCACATTTTATGTTGCCATGGAGAGCTTGCAGAGCACTGGGGAAAGGCAGGCAGAGAATTCCCTGCTAGCACCTTCTCTGTGCCTGGGAAGGAGAAGTGTTCACATTGCTTCTCAGAATCGCGTTTGTGCAGAAAACACTAACACTTGTTCAGAAGGAAAGAAAGCACAGAGCCCCACATTTTATGTTGCCCTGGAGAGCTTGCAGAGCACTGGGGAAAGGCAGGCAGCGAATTCCCTGCTAGCACCTTCTCTGTGCCTGGGAAGGAGAAGTGTTCACATTGCTTCGCAGAATCGCGTTTGTGCAGCAAACACTAACACTTGTCCAGAACGAAAGAAAGCACAGAGCCCCACATTTTATGTTGCCCTGGAGAGCTTGCAGAGCACTGGGGAAAGGCAGGCAGAGAATTCCCTGCTAGCACCTTCTCTGTGCCTGGGAAGGAGAAGTGTTCACATTGCTTCTCAGAATCGCGTTTGTGCAGAAAACACTAACACTTGTTCAGAAGGAAAGAAAGCACAGAGCCCCACATTTTCTGTTGCCCTGGAGAGCTTGCAGAGCACTGGGGAAAGGCAGGCAGAGAATTCCCTGCTAGCACCTTCTCTGTGCCTGGGAAGGAGAAGTGTTCACATTGCTTCGCAGAATCGCGTTTGTGCAGAAAACACTAACACTTGTTCAGAAGGAAAGAAAGCACAGAGCCCCACATTTTATGTTGCCCTGGAGAGCTTGCAGAGCACTGGGGAAAGGCAGGCAGAGAATTCCCTGCTAGCACCTTCTCTGTGCCTGGGAAGCAAAAGTGTTCACATTGCTTCGCAGAATCGCGTTTGTGCAGAAAACACTAACACTTGTTCAGAAGGAAAGAAAGCACAGAGCCCCACATTTTATGTTGCCCTGGAGAGCTTGCAGAGCACTGGGGAAAGGCAGGCAGAGAATTCCCTGCTAGCACCTTCTCTGTGCCTGGGAAGGAGAAGTGTTCACATTGCTTCGCAGAATCGCGTTTGTGCAGAAAACACTAACACTTGTTCAGAAGGAAAGAAAGCACAGAGCCCCACATTTTATGTTGCCCTGGAGTGCTTGCAGAGCACTGGGGAAAAGCAGGCAGAGAATTCCCTGCTAGCACCTTCTCTGTGCCTGGGAAGGAGAAGTGTTCACATTGCTTCGCAGAATCGCGTTTGTGCAGAAAACACTAACACTTGTTCAGAAGGAAAGAAAGCACAGAGCCCGAGCCTTTATGTTGCCCTGGAGAGCTTGCAGAGCACTGGGGAAAGGCAGGCAGAGAATTCCCTGCTAGCACCTTCTCTGTGCCTGGGAAGGAGAAGTGTTCACATTGCTTCGCAGAATCGCGTTTGTGCAGAAAACACTAACACTTGTTCAGAAGGAAAGAAAGCACAGAGCCCCACATTTTATGTTGCCATGGAGAGCTTGCAGAGCACTGGGGAAAGGCAGGCAGAGAATTCCCTGCTAGCACCTTCTCTGTGCCTGGGAAGGAGAAGTGTTCACATTGCTTCTCAGAATCGCGTTTGTGCAGAAAACACTAACACTTGTTCAGAAGGAAAGAAAGCACAGAGCCCCACATTTTCTGTTGCCCTGGAGAGCTTGCAGAGCACTGGGGAAAGGCAGGCAGAGAATTCCCTGCTAGCACCTTCTCTGTGCCTGGGAAGGAGAAGTGTTCACATTGCTTCGCAGAATCGCGTTTGTGCAGAAAACACTAACACTTGTCCAGAACGAAAGAAAGCACAGAGCCCCACATTTTATGTTGCCCTGGAGAGCTTGCAGAGCACTGGGGAAAGGCAGGCAGAGAATTCCCTGCTAGCACCTTCTCTGTGCCTGGGAAGGAGAAGTGTTCACATTGCTTCTCAGAATCGCGTTTGTGCAGAAAACACTAACACTTGTTCAGAAGGAAAGAAAGCACAGAGCCCCACATTTTCTGTTGCCCTGGAGAGCTTGCAGAGCACTGGGGAAAGGCAGGCAGAGAATTCCCTGCTAGCACCTTCTCTGTGCCTGGGAAGGAGAAGTGTTCACATTGCTTCGCAGAATCGCGTTTGTGCAGAAAACACTAACACTTGTTCAGAAGGAAAGAAAGCACAGAGCCCCACATTTTATGTTGCCCTGGAGAGCTTGCAGAGCACTGGGGAAAGGCAGGCAGAGAATTCCCTGCTAGCACCTTCTCTGTGCCTGGGAAGGAGAAGTGTTCACATTGCTTCGCAGAATCGCGTTTGTGCAGAAAACACTAACACTTGTCCAGAACGAAAGAAAGCACAGAGCCCCACATTTTATGTTGCCCTGGAGAGCTTGCAGAGCACTGGGGAAAGGCAGGCAGAGAATTCCCTGCTAGCACCTTCTCTGTGCCTGGGAAGGAGAAGTGTTCACATTGCTTCGCAGAATCGCGTTTGTGCAGAAAACACTAACACTTGTTCAGAAGGAAAGAAAGCACAGAGCCCCACATTTTATGTTGCCCTGGAGAGCTTGCAGAGCACTGGGGAAAGGCAGGCAGAGAATTCCCTGCTAGCACCTTCTCTGTGCCTGGGAAGGAGAAGTGTTCACATTGCTTTGCAGAATCGCGTTTGTGCAGAAAACACTAACACTTGTTCAGAACGAAAGAAAGCACAGAGCCCCAGATTTTATGTTGCCCTGGAGAGCTTGCAGAGCACTGGGGAAAGGCAGGCAGAGAATTCCCTGCTAGCACCTTCTCTGTGCCTGGGAAGGAGAAGTGTTCACATTGCTTCGCAGAATCGCGTTTGTGCAGAAAACACTAACACTTGTCCAGAACGAAAGAAAGCACAGAGCCCCACATTTTATGTTGCCCTGGAGAGCTTGCAGAGCACTGGGGAAAGGCAGGCAGAGAATTCCCTGCTAGCACCTTCTCTGTGCCTGGGAAGGAGAAGTGTTCACATTGCTTCTCAGAATCGCGTTTGTGCAGAAAACACTAACACTTGTTCAGAAGGAAAGAAAGCACAGAGCCCCACATTTTATGTTGCCCTGGAGAGCTTGCAGAGCACTGGGGAAAGGCAGGCAGAGAATTCCCTGCTAGCACCTTCTCTGTGCCTGGGAAGGAGAAGTGTTCACATTGCTTCGCAGAATCGCGTTTGTGCAGAAAACACTAACACTTGTTCAGAAGGAAAGAAAGCACAGAGCCCCACATTTTATGTTGCCCTGGCGAGCTTGCAGAGCACTGGGGAAAGGCAGGCAGAGAATTCCCTGCTAGCACCTTCTCTGTGCCTGGGAAGGAGAAGTGTTCACATTGCTTCTCAGAATCGCGTTTGTGCAGAAAACACTAACACTTGTTCAGAAGGAAAGAAAGCACAGAGCCCCAGATTTTATGTTGCCCTGGAGAGCTTGCAGAGCACTGGGGAAAGGCAGGCAGAGAATTCCCTGCTAGCACCTTCTCTGTGCCTGGGAAGGAGAAGTGTTCACATTGCTTCTCAGAATCGCGTTTGTGCAGAAAACACTAACACTTGTTCAGAAGGAAAGAAAGCACAGAGCCCCACATTTTATGTTGCCATGGAGAGCTTGCAGAGCACTGGGGAAAGGCAGGCAGAGAATTCCCTGCTAGCACCTTCTCTGTGCCTGGGAAGGAGAAGTGTTCACATTGCTTCGCAGAATCGCGTTTGTGCAGAAAACACTAACACTTGTTCAGAAGGAAAGAAAGCACAGAGCCCGAGGCTTTATGTTGCCCTGGAGAGCTTGCAGAGCACTGGGGAAAGGCAGGCAGAGAATTCCCTGCTAGCACCTTCTCTGTGCCTGGGAAGGAGAAGTGTTCACATTGCTTCGCAGAATCGCGTTTGTGCAGAAAACACTAACACTTGTTCAGAAGGAAAGAAAGCACAGAGCCCCACATTTTATGTTGCCCTGGAGAGCTTGCAGAGCACTGGGGAAAGGCAGGCAGAGAATTCCCTGCTAGCACCTTCTCTGTGCCTGGGAAGGAGAAGTGTTCACATTGCTTCTCAGAATCGCGTTTGTGCAGAAAACACTAACACTTGTTCAGAAGGAAAGAAAGCACAGAGCCCCACATTTTATGTTGCCCTGGAGAGCTTGCAGAGCACTGGGGAAAGGCAGGCAGCGAATTCCCTGCTAGCACCTTCTCTGTGCCTGGGAAGGAGAAGTGTTCACATTGCTTCGCAGAATCGCGTTTGTGCAGCAAACACTAACACTTGTCCAGAACGAAAGAAAGCACAGAGCCCCACATTTTATGTTGCCCTGGAGAGCTTGCAGAGCACTGGGGAAAGGCAGGCAGAGAATTCCCTGCTAGCACCTTCTCTGTGCCTGGGAAGGAGAAGTGTTCACATTGCTTCGCAGAATCGCGTTTGTGCAGAAAACACTAACACTTGTTCAGAAGGAAAGAAAGCACAGAGCCCCACATTTTCTGTTGCCCTGGAGAGCTTGCAGAGCACTGGGGAAAGGCAGGCAGAGAATTCCCTGCTAGCACCTTCTCTGTGCCTGGGAAGCAAAAGTGTTCACATTGCTTCGCAGAATCGCGTTTGTGCAGAAAACACTAACACTTGTTCAGAAGGAAAGAAAGCACAGAGCCCCACATTTTATGTTGCCCTGGCGAGCTTGCAGAGCACTGGGGAAAGGCAGGCAGAGAATTCCCTGCTAGCACCTTCTCTGTGCCTGGGAAGGAGAAGTGTTCACATTGCTTCGCAGAATCGCGTTTGTGCAGAAAACACTAACACTTGTCCAGAACGAAAGAAAGCACAGAGCCCCAGATTTTATGTTGCCCTGGAGAGCTTGCAGAGCACTGGGGAAAGGCAGGCAGAGAATTCCCTGCTAGCACCTTCTCTGTGCCTGGGAAGGAGAAGTGTTCACATTGCTTCGCAGAATCGCGTTTGTGCAGAAAACACTAACACTTGTTCAGAAGGAAAGAAAGCACAGAGCCCCACATTTTATGTTGCCCTGGAGAGCTTGCAGAGCACTGGGGAAAGGCAGGCAGAGAATTCCCTGCTAGCACCTTCTCTGTGCCTGGGAAGGAGAAGTGTTCACATTGCTTCTCAGAATCGCGTTTGTGCAGAAAACACTAACACTTGTTCAGAAGGAAAGAAAGCACAGAGCCCCACATTTTATGTTGCCCTGGAGAGCTTGCAGAGCACTGGGGAAAGGCAGGCAGAGAATTCCCTGCTAGCACCTTCTCTGTGCCTGGGAAGGAGAAGTGTTCACATTGCTTCGCAGAATCGCGTTTGTGCAGAAAACACTAACACTTGTCCAGAACGAAAGAAAGCACAGAGCCCCACATTTTATGTTGCCCTGGAGAGCTTGCAGAGCACTGGGGAAAGGCAGGCAGAGAATTCCCTGCTAGCACCTTCTCTGTGCCTGGGAAGGAGAAGTGTTCACATTGCTTCTCAGAATCGTGTTTGTGCAGAAAACACTAACACTTGTTCAGAAGGAAAGAAAGCACAGAGCCCCACATTTTCTGTTGCCCTGGAGAGCTTGCAGAGCACTGGGGAAAGGCAGGCAGAGAATTCCCTGCTAGCACCTTCTCTGTGCCTGGGAAGGAGAAGTGTTCACATTGCTTCGCAGAATCGCGTTTGTGCAGAAAACACTAACACTTGTTCAGAAGGAAAGAAAGCACAGAGCCCCACATTTTATGTTGCCCTGGCGAGCTTGCAGAGCACTGGGGAAAGGCAGGCAGAGAATTCCCTGCTAGCACCTTCTCTGTGCCTGGGAAGGAGAAGTGTTCACATTGCTTCTCAGAATCGCGTTTGTGCAGAAAACACTAACACTTGTTCAGAAGGAAAGAAAGCACAGAGCCCCACATTTTATGTTGCCCTGGAGAGCTTGCAGAGCACTGGGGAAAGGCAGGCAGAGAATTCCCTGCTAGCACCTTCTCTGTGCCTGGGAAGGAGAAGTGTTCACATTGCTTCTCAGAATAGCGTTTGTGCAGAAAACACTAACACTTGTTCAGAAGGAAAGAAAGCACAGAGCCCCAGATTTTATGTTGCCCTGGAGAGCTTGCAGAGCACTGGGGAAAGGCAGGCAGAGAATTCCCTGCTAGCACCTTCTCTGTGCCTGGGAAGGAGAAGTGTTCACATTGCTTCTCAGAATCGCGTTTGTGCAGAAAACACTAACACTTGTTCAGAAGGAAAGAAAGCACAGAGCCCCACATTTTATGTTGCCCTGGAGAGCTTGCAGAGCACTGGGGAAAGGCAGGCAGAGAATTCCCTGCTAGCACCTTCTCTGTGCCTGGGAAGCAAAAGTGTTCACATTGCTTCGCAGAATCGCGTTTGTGCAGCAAACACTAACACTTGTCCAGAACGAAAGAAAGCACAGAGCCCCACATTTTATGTTGCCATGGAGAGCTTGCAGAGCACTGGGGAAAGGCAGGCAGAGAATTCCCTGCTAGCACCTTCTCTGTGCCTGGGAAGCAAAAGTGTTCACATTGCTTCTCAGAATCGCGTTTGTGCAGAAAACACTAACACTTGTTCAGAAGGAAAGAAAGCACAGAGCCCCAGATTTTATGTTGCCCTGGAGAGCTTGCAGAGCACTGGGGAAAGGCAGGCAGAGAATTCCCTGCTAGCACCTTCTCTGTGCCTGGGAAGGAGAAGTGTTCACATTGCTTCGCAGAATCGCGTTTGTGCAGAAAACACTAACACTTGTTCAGAAGGAAAGAAAGCACAGAGCCCCACATTTTATGTTGCCCTGGAGAGCTTGCAGAGCACTGGGGAAAGGCAGGCAGAGAATTCCCTGCTAGCACCTTCTCTGTGCCTGGGAAGGAGAAGTGTTCACATTGCTTCTCAGAATCGCGTTTGTGCAGCAAACACTAACACTTGTTCAGAAGGAAAGAAAGCACAGAGCCCCAGATTTTATGTTGCCCTGGAGAGCTTGCAGAGCACTGGGGAAAGGCAGGCAGAGAATTCCCTGCTAGCACCTTCTCTGTGCCTGGGAAGGAGAAGTGTTCACATTGCTTCGCAGAATCGCGTTTGTGCAGAAAACACTAACACTTGTTCAGAAGGAAAGAAAGCACAGAGCCCCACATTTTATGTTGCCCTGGAGAGCTTGCAGAGCACTGGGGAAAGGCAGGCAGAGAATTCCCTGCTAGCACCTTCTCTGTGCCTGGGAAGGAGAAGTGTTCACATTGCTTCGCAGAATCGCGTTTGTGCAGAAAACACTAACACTTGTTCAGAAGGAAAGAAAGCACAGAGCCCCAGATTTTATGTTGCCCTGGAGAGCTTGCAGAGCACTGGGGAAAGGCAGGCAGAGAATTCCCTGCTAGCACCTTCTCTGTGCCTGGGAAGGAGAAGTGTTCACATTGCTTCGCAGAATCGCGTTTGTGCAGAAAACACTAACACTTGTTCAGAAGGAAAGAAAGCACAGAGCCCCACATTTTATGTTGCCCTGGAGAGCTTGCAGAGCACTGGGGAAAGGCAGGCAGAGAATTCCCTGCTAGCACCTTCTCTGTGCCTGGGAAGGAGAAGTGTTCACATTGCTTCGCAGAATCGCGTTTGTGCAGCAAACACTAACACTTGTCCAGAACGAAAGAAAGCACAGAGCCCCACATTTTATGTTGCCCTGGAGAGCTTGCAGAGCACTGGGGAAAGGCAGGCAGAGAATTCCCTGCTAGCACCTTCTCTGTGCCTGGGAAGCAAAAGTGTTCACATTGCTTCTCAGAATCGCGTTTGTGCAGAAAACACTAACACTTGTTCAGAAGGAAAGAAAGCACAGAGCCCCACATTTTATGTTGCCCTGGAGAGCTTGCAGAGCACTGGGGAAAGGCAGGCAGAGAATTCCCTGCTAGCACCTTCTCTGTGCCTGGGAAGGAGAAGTGTTCACATTGCTTCGCAGAATCGCGTTTGTGCAGAAAACACTAACACTTGTTCAGAAGGAAAGAAAGCACAGAGCCCCACATTTTATGTTGCCCTGGAGAGCTTGCAGAGCACTGGGGAAAGGCAGGCAGAGAATTCCCTGCTAGCACCTTCTCTGTGCCTGGGAAGGAGAAGTGTTCACATTGCTTCGCAGAATCGCGTTTGTGCAGAAAACACTAACACTTGTTCAGAAGGAAAGAAAGCACAGAGCCCCACATTTTATGTTGCCCTGGAGAGCTTGCAGAGCACTGGGGAAAGGCAGGCAGAGAATTCCCTGCTAGCACTTTCTCTGTGCCTGGGAAGGAGAAGTGTTCACATTGCTTCGCAGAATCGCGTTTGTGCAGAAAACACTAACACTTGTTCAGAAGGAAAGAAAGCACAGAGCCCCAGATTTTATGTTGCCCTGGAGAGCTTGCAGAGCACTGGGGAAAGGCAGGCAGAGAATTCCCTGCTAGCACCTTCTCTGTGCCTGGGAAGGAGAAGTGTTCACATTGCTTCGCAGAACCGCGTTTGTGCAGAAAACACTAACACTTGTTCAGAAGGAAAGAAAGCACAGAGCCCCACATTTTATGTTGCCCTGGAGAGCTTGCAGAGCACTGGGGAAAGGCAGGCAGAGAATTCCCTGCTAGCACCTTCTCTGTGCCTGGGAAGGAGAAGTGTTCACATTGCTTCGCAGAATCGCGTTTGTGCAGAAAACACTAACACTTTTTCAGAAGGAAAGAAAGCACAGAGCCCCACATTTTATGTTGCCCTGGAGAGCTTGCAGAGCACTGGGGAAAGGCAGGCAGAGAATTCCCTGCTAGCACCTTCTCTGTGCCTGGGAAGGAGAAGTGTTCACATTGCTTCGCAGAATCGCGTTTGTGCAGAAAACACTAACACTTGTCCAGAACGAAAGAAAGCACAGAGCCCCACATTTTATGTTGCCCTGGAGAGCTTGCAGAGCACTGGGGAAAGGCAGGCAGAGAATTCCCTGCTAGCACCTTCTCTGTGCCTGGGAAGCAAAAGTGTTCACATTGCTTCTCAGAATCGCGTTTGTGCAGAAAACACTAACACTTGTTCAGAAGGAAAGAAAGCACAGAGCCCCACATTTTATGTTGCCCTGGAGAGCTTGCAGAGCACTGGGGAAAGGCAGGCAGAGAATTCCCTGCTAGCACCTTCTCTGTGCCTGGGAAGGAGAAGTGTTCACATTGCTTCGCAGACTCGCGTTTGTGCAGCAAACACTAACACTTGTTCAGAAGGAAAGAAAGCACAGAGCCCCACATTTTATGTTGCCCTGGAGAGCTTGCAGAGCACTGGGGAAAGGCAGGCAGAGAATTCCCTGCTAGCACCTTCTCTGTGCCTGGGAAGGAGAAGTGTTCACATTGCTTCGCAGAATCGCGTTTGTGCAGAAAACACTAACACTTGTTCAGAAGGAAAGAAAGCACAGAGCCCCACATTTTATGTTGCCCTGGAGAGCTTGCAGAGCACTGGGGAAAGGCAGGCAGAGAATTCCCTGCTAGCACTTTCTCTGTGCCTGGGAAGGAGAAGTGTTCACATTGCTTCGCAGAATCGCGTTTGTGCAGAAAACACTAACACTTGTTCAGAAGGAAAGAAAGCACAGAGCCCCAGATTTTATGTTGCCCTGGAGAGCTTGCAGAGCACTGGGGAAAGGCAGGCAGAGAATTCCCTGCTAGCACCTTCTCTGTGCCTGGGAAGGAGAAGTGTTCACATTGCTTCGCAGACTCGCGTTTGTGCAGCAAACACTAACACTTGTTCAGAAGGAAAGAAAGCACAGAGCCCCACATTTTATGTTGCCCTGGAGAGCTTGCAGAGCACTGGGGAAAGGCAGGCAGAGAATTCCCTGCTAGCACCTTCTCTGTGCCTGGGAAGGAGAAGTGTTCACATTGCTTCGCAGACTCGCGTTTGTGCAGCAAACACTAACACTTGTTCAGAAGGAAAGAAAGCACAGAGCCCCACATTTTCTGTTGCCCTGGAGAGCTTGCAGAGCACTGGGGAAAGGCAGGCAGAGAATTCCCTGCTAGCACCTTCTCTGTGCCTGGGAAGGAGAAGTGTTCACATTGCTTCTCAGAATCGCGTTTGTGCAGAAAACACTAACACTTGTTCAGAAGGAAAGAAAGCACAGAGCCCCACATTTTATGTTGCCCTGGCGAGCTTGCAGAGCACTGGGGAAAGGCAGGCAGAGAATTCCCTGCTAGCACCTTCTCTGTGCCTGGGAAGCAAAAGTGTTCACATTGCTTCTCAGAATCGCGTTTGTGCAGAAAACACTAACACTTGTTCAGAAGGAAAGAAAGCACAGAGCCCCACATTTTATGTTGCCCTGGAGAGCTTGCAGAGCACTGGGGAAAGGCAGGCAGAGAATTCCCTGCTAGCACCTTCTCTGTGCCTGGGAAGGAGAAGTGTTCACATTGCTTCTCAGAATCGCGTTTGTGCAGAAAACACTAACACTTGTTCAGAAGGAAAGAAAGCACAGAGCCCCACATTTTATGTTGCCATGGAGAGCTTGCAGAGCACTGGGGAAAGGCAGGCAGAGAATTCCCTGCTAGCACCTTCTCTGTGCCTGGGAAGGAGAAGTGTTCACATTGCTTCGCAGAATCGCGTTTGTGCAGCAAACACTAACACTTGTTCAGAAGGAAAGAAAGCACAGAGCCCCACATTTTATGTTGCCCTGGAGAGCTTGCAGAGCACTGGGGAAAGGCAGGCAGAGAATTCCCTGCTAGCACCTTCTCTGTGCCTGGGAAGGAGAAGTGTTCACATTGCTTCGCAGAATCGCGTTTGTGCAGAAAACACTAACACTTGTTCAGAAGGAAAGAAAGCACAGAGCCCCACATTTTATGTTGCCCTGGAGAGCTTGCAGAGCACTGGGGAAAGGCAGGCAGAGAATTCCCTGCTAGCACCTTCTCTGTGCCTGGGAAGGAGAAGTGTTCACATTGCTTCGCAGAATCGCGTTTGTGCAGAAAACACTAACACTTGTTCAGAAGGAAAGAAAGCACAGAGCCCCACATTTTATGTTGCCCTGGAGAGCTTGCAGAGCACTGGGGAAAGGCAGGCAGAGAATTCCCTGCTAGCACTTTCTCTGTGCCTGGGAAGGAGAAGTGTTCACATTGCTTCGCAGAATCGCGTTTGTGCAGAAAACACTAACACTTGTTCAGAAGGAAAGAAAGCACAGAGCCCCAGATTTTATGTTGCCCTGGAGAGCTTGCAGAGCACTGGGGAAAGGCAGGCAGAGAATTCCCTGCTAGCACCTTCTCTGTGCCTGGGAAGGAGAAGTGTTCACATTGCTTCGCAGAACCGCGTTTGTGCAGAAAACACTAACACTTGTTCAGAAGGAAAGAAAGCACAGTGCCACACATTTTATGTTGCCCTGGAGAGCTTGCAGAGCACTGGGGAAAGGCAGGCAGAGAATTCCCTGCTAGCACCTTCTCTGTGCCTGGGAAGGAGAAGTGTTCACATTGCTTCTCAGAATCGCGTTTGTGCAGCAAACACTAACACTTTTTCAGAAGGAAAGAAAGCACAGAGCCCCACATTTTATGTTGCCCTGGAGAGCTTGCAGAGCACTGGGGAAAGGCAGGCAGAGAATTCCCTGCTAGCACCTTCTCTGTGCCTGGGAAGGAGAAGTGTTCACATTGCTTCTCAGAATCGCGTTTGTGCAGCAAACACTAACACTTGTCCAGAACGAAAGAAAGCACAGAGCCCCAGATTTTATGTTGCCCTGGAGAGCTTGCAGAGCACTGGGGAAAGGCAGGCAGAGAATTCCCTGCTAGCACCTTCTCTGTGCCTGGGAAGCAAAAGTGTTCACATTGCTTCTCAGAATCGCGTTTGTGCAGAAAACACTAACACTTGTTCAGAAGGAAAGAAAGCACAGAGCCCCACATTTTATGTTGCCCTGGAGAGCTTGCAGAGCACTGGGGAAAGGCAGGCAGAGAATTCCCTGCTAGCACCTTCTCTGTGCCTGGGAAGGAGAAGTGTTCACATTGCTTCGCAGACTCGCGTTTGTGCAGCAAACACTAACACTTGTTCAGAAGGAAAGAAAGCACAGAGCCCCACATTTTATGTTGCCCTGGAGAGCTTGCAGAGCACTGGGGAAAGGCAGGCAGAGAATTCCCTGCTAGCACCTTCTCTGTGCCTGGGAAGCAAAAGTGTTCACATTGCTTCTCAGAATCGCGTTTGTGCAGAAAACACTAACACTTGTTCAGAAGGAAAGAAAGCACAGAGCCCCACATTTTATGTTGCCCTGGAGAGCTTGCAGAGCACTGGGGAAAGGCAGGCAGAGAATTCCCTGCTAGCACCTTCTCTGTGCCTGGGAAGGAGAAGTGTTCACATTGCTTCGCAGACTCGCGTTTGTGCAGAAAACACTAACACTTGTTCAGAAGGAAAGAAAGCACAGAGCCCCACATTTTATGTTGCCCTGGAGAGCTTGCAGAGCACTGGGGAAAGGCAGGCAGAGAATTCCCTGCTAGCACCTTCTCTGTGCCTGGGAAGGAGAAGTGTTCACATTGCTTCGCAGAATCGCGTTTGTGCAGAAAACACTAACACTTGTTCAGAAGGAAAGAAAGCACAGAGCCCCACATTTTATGTTGCCCTGGAGAGCTTGCAGAGCACTGGGGAAAGGCAGGCAGAGAATTCCCTGCTAGCACTTTCTCTGTGCCTGGGAAGGAGAAGTGTTCACATTGCTTCGCAGAATCGCGTTTGTGCAGAAAACACTAACACTTGTTCAGAAGGAAAGAAAGCACAGAGCCCCAGATTTTATGTTGCCCTGGAGAGCTTGCAGAGCACTGGGGAAAGGCAGGCAGAGAATTCCCTGCTAGCACCTTCTCTGTGCCTGGGAAGGAGAAGTGTTCACATTGCTTCGCAGACTCGCGTTTGTGCAGCAAACACTAACACTTGTTCAGAAGGAAAGAAAGCACAGAGCCCCACATTTTATGTTGCCCTGGAGAGCTTGCAGAGCACTGGGGAAAGGCAGGCAGAGAATTCCCTGCTAGCACCTTCTCTGTGCCTGGGAAGGAGAAGTGTTCACATTGCTTCGCAGAATCGCGTTTGTGCAGAAAACACTAACACTT
The DNA here is from genome assembly GCA_030819815.1 of Strix occidentalis. Lineage (NCBI taxonomy): Eukaryota > Metazoa > Chordata > Aves > Strigiformes > Strigidae > Strix > Strix occidentalis. The sequence continues at coordinate 44,905 of JASWHU010000368.1, read as the reverse complement.
GTTCAGAAGGAAAGAAAGCACAGAGCCCCACATTTTCTGTTGCCCTGGAGAGCTTGCAGAGCACTGGGGAAAGGCAGGCAGAGAATTCCCTGCTAGCACCTTCTCTGTGCCTGGGAAGGAGAAGTGTTCACATTGCTTCTCAGAATCGCGTTTGTGCAGAAAACACTAACACTTGTTCAGAAGGAAAGAAAGCACAGAGCCCCACATTTTATGTTGCCCTGGCGAGCTTGCAGAGCACTGGGGAAAGGCAGGCAGAGAATTCCCTGCTAGCACCTTCTCTGTGCCTGGGAAGCAAAAGTGTTCACATTGCTTCTCAGAATCGCGTTTGTGCAGAAAACACTAACACTTGTTCAGAAGGAAAGAAAGCACAGAGCCCCACATTTTATGTTGCCCTGGAGAGCTTGCAGAGCACTGGGGAAAGGCAGGCAGAGAATTCTCTGCTAGCACCTTCTCTGTGCCTGGGAAGGAGAAGTGTTCACATTGCTTCTCAGAATCGCGTTTGTGCAGAAAACACTAACACTTGTTCAGAAGGAAAGAAAGCACAGAGCCCCACATTTTATGTTGCCATGGAGAGCTTGCAGAGCACTGGGGAAAGGCAGGCAGAGAATTCCCTGCTAGCACCTTCTCTGTGCCTGGGAAGGAGAAGTGTTCACATTGCTTCGCAGAATCGCGTTTGTGCAGCAAACACTAACACTTGTTCAGAAGGAAAGAAAGCACAGAGCCCCACATTTTATGTTGCCCTGGAGAGCTTGCAGAGCACTGGGGAAAGGCAGGCAGAGAATTCCCTGCTAGCACCTTCTCTGTGCCTGGGAAGGAGAAGTGTTCACATTGCTTCGCAGAATCGCGTTTGTGCAGAAAACACTAACACTTGTTCAGAAGGAAAGAAAGCACAGAGCCCCACATTTTATGTTGCCCTGGAGAGCTTGCAGAGCACTGGGGAAAGGCAGGCAGAGAATTCCCTGCTAGCACCTTCTCTGTGCCTGGGAAGGAGAAGTGTTCACATTGCTTCGCAGAATCGCGTTTGTGCAGAAAACACTAACACTTGTTCAGAAGGAAAGAAAGCACAGAGCCCCACATTTTATGTTGCCCTGGAGAGCTTGCAGAGCACTGGGGAAAGGCAGGCAGAGAATTCCCTGCTAGCACTTTCTCTGTGCCTGGGAAGGAGAAGTGTTCACATTGCTTCGCAGAATCGCGTTTGTGCAGAAAACACTAACACTTGTTCAGAAGGAAAGAAAGCACAGAGCCCCAGATTTTATGTTGCCCTGGAGAGCTTGCAGAGCACTGGGGAAAGGCAGGCAGAGAATTCCCTGCTAGCACCTTCTCTGTGCCTGGGAAGGAGAAGTGTTCACATTGCTTCGCAGAACCGCGTTTGTGCAGAAAACACTAACACTTGTTCAGAAGGAAAGAAAGCACAGTGCCACACATTTTATGTTGCCCTGGAGAGCTTGCAGAGCACTGGGGAAAGGCAGGCAGAGAATTCCCTGCTAGCACCTTCTCTGTGCCTGGGAAGGAGAAGTGTTCACATTGCTTCTCAGAATCGCGTTTGTGCAGCAAACACTAACACTTTTTCAGAAGGAAAGAAAGCACAGAGCCCCACATTTTATGTTGCCCTGGAGAGCTTGCAGAGCACTGGGGAAAGGCAGGCAGAGAATTCCCTGCTAGCACCTTCTCTGTGCCTGGGAAGGAGAAGTGTTCACATTGCTTCGCAGAATCGCGTTTGTGCAGCAAACACTAACACTTGTCCAGAACGAAAGAAAGCACAGAGCCCCAGATTTTATGTTGCCCTGGAGAGCTTGCAGAGCACTGGGGAAAGGCAGGCAGAGAATTCCCTGCTAGCACCTTCTCTGTGCCTGGGAAGCAAAAGTGTTCACATTGCTTCGCAGAACCGCGTTTGTGCAGAAAACACTAACACTTGTTCAGAAGGAAAGAAAGCACAGTGCCACACATTTTATGTTGCCCTGGAGAGCTTGCAGAGCACTGGGGAAAGGCAGGCAGAGAATTCCCTGCTAGCACCTTCTCTGTGCCTGGGAAGGAGAAGTGTTCACATTGCTTCTCAGAATCGCGTTTGTGCAGCAAACACTAACACTTTTTCAGAAGGAAAGAAAGCACAGAGCCCCACATTTTATGTTGCCCTGGAGAGCTTGCAGAGCACTGGGGAAAGGCAGGCAGAGAATTCCCTGCTAGCACCTTCTCTGTGCCTGGGAAGGAGAAGTGTTCACATTGCTTCGCAGAATCGCGTTTGTGCAGCAAACACTAACACTTGTCCAGAACGAAAGAAAGCACAGAGCCCCAGATTTTATGTTGCCCTGGAGAGCTTGCAGAGCACTGGGGAAAGGCAGGCAGAGAATTCCCTGCTAGCACCTTCTCTGTGCCTGGGAAGCAAAAGTGTTCACATTGCTTCGCAGAACCGCGTTTGTGCAGAAAACACTAACACTTGTTCAGAAGGAAAGAAAGCACAGTGCCACACATTTTATGTTGCCCTGGAGAGCTTGCAGAGCACTGGGGAAAGGCAGGCAGAGAATTCCCTGCTAGCACCTTCTCTGTGCCTGGGAAGGAGAAGTGTTCACATTGCTTCGCAGAATCGCGTTTGTGCAGAAAACACTAACACTTTTTCAGAAGGAAAGAAAGCACAGAGCCCCACATTTTATGTTGCCCTGGAGAGCTTGCAGAGCACTGGGGAAAGGCAGGCAGAGAATTCCCTGCTAGCACCTTCTCTGTGCCTGGGAAGGAGAAGTGTTCACATTGCTTCGCAGAATCGCGTTTGTGCAGAAAACACTAACACTTGTCCAGAACGAAAGAAAGCACAGAGCCCCAGATTTTATGTTGCCCTGGAGAGCTTGCAGAGCACTGGGGAAAGGCAGGCAGAGAATTCCCTGCTAGCACCTTCTCTGTGCCTGGGAAGAAAAAGTGTTCACATTGCTTCTCAGAATCGCGTTTGTGCAGAAAACACTAACACTTGTTCAGAAGGAAAGAAAGCACAGAGCCCCACATTTTATGTTGCCCTGGAGAGCTTGCAGAGCACTGGGGAAAGGCAGGCAGAGAATTCCCTGCTAGCACCTTCTCTGTGCCTGGGAAGGAGAAGTGTTCACATTGCTTCGCAGACTCGCGTTTGTGCAGCAAACACTAACACTTGTTCAGAAGGAAAGAAAGCACAGAGCCCCACATTTTATGTTGCCCTGGAGAGCTTGCAGAGCACTGGGGAAAGGCAGGCAGAGAATTCCCTGCTAGCACCTTCTCTGTGCCTGGGAAGGAGAAGTGTTCACATTGCTTCGCAGAATCGCGTTTGTGCAGAAAACACTAACACTTGTTCAGAAGGAAAGAAAGCACAGAGCCCCACATTTTATGTTGCCCTGGAGAGCTTGCAGAGCACTGGGGAAAGGCAGGCAGAGAATTCCCTGCTAGCACTTTCTCTGTGCCTGGGAAGGAGAAGTGTTCACATTGCTTCGCAGAATCGCGTTTGTGCAGAAAACACTAACACTTGTTCAGAAGGAAAGAAAGCACAGAGCCCCAGATTTTATGTTGCCCTGGAGAGCTTGCAGAGCACTGGGGAAAGGCAGGCAGAGAATTCCCTGCTAGCACCTTCTCTGTGCCTGGGAAGGAGAAGTGTTCACATTGCTTCGCAGACTCGCGTTTGTGCAGCAAACACTAACACTTGTTCAGAAGGAAAGAAAGCACAGAGCCCCACATTTTATGTTGCCCTGGAGAGCTTGCAGAGCACTGGGGAAAGGCAGGCAGAGAATTCCCTGCTAGCACCTTCTCTGTGCCTGGGAAGGAGAAGTGTTCACATTGCTTCTCAGAATCGCGTTTGTGCAGAAAACACTAACACTTGTTCAGAAGGAAAGAAAGCACAGAGCCCCACATTTTCTGTTGCCCTGGAGAGCTTGCAGAGCACTGGGGAAAGGCAGGCAGAGAATTCCCTGCTAGCACCTTCTCTGTGCCTGGGAAGGAGAAGTGTTCACATTGCTTCGCAGAATCGCGTTTGTGCAGAAAACACTAACACTTGTTCAGAAGGAAAGAAAGCACAGAGTCCCACATTTTATGTTGCCCTGGAGAGCTTGCAGAGCACTGGGGAAAGGCAGGCAGAGAATTCCCTGCTAGCACCTTCTCTGTGCCTGGGAAGGAGAAGTGTTCACATTGCTTCTCAGAATCGCGTTTGTGCAGAAAACACTAACACTTGTTCAGAAGGAAAGAAAGCACAGAGCCCCAGATTTTATGTTGCCCTGGAGAGCTTGCAGAGCACTGGGGAAAGGCAGGCAGAGAATTCCCTGCTAGCACCTTCTCTGTGCCTGGGAAGGAGAAGTGTTCACATTGCTTCTCAGAATCGCGTTTGTGCAGAAAACACTAACACTTGTTCAGAAGGAAAGAAAGCACAGAGCCCCACATTTTATGTTGCCATGGAGAGCTTGCAGAGCACTGGGGAAAGGCAGGCAGAGAATTCCCTGCTAGCACCTTCTCTGTGCCTGGGAAGGAGAAGTGTTCACATTGCTTCGCAGAACCGCGTTTGTGCAGCAAACACTAACACTTTTTCAGAAGGAAAGAAAGCACAGAGCCCCACATTTTATGTTGCCCTGGAGAGCTTGCAGAGCACTGGGGAAAGGCAGGCAGAGAATTCCCTGCTAGCACCTTCTCTGTGCCTGGGAAGGAGAAGTGTTCACATTGCTTCGCAGAATCGCGTTTGTGCAGCAAACACTAACACTTGTCCAGAACGAAAGAAAGCACAGAGCCCCAGATTTTATGTTGCCCTGGAGAGCTTGCAGAGCACTGGGGAAAGGCAGGCAGAGAATTCCCTGCTAGCACCTTCTCTGTGCCTGGGAAGCAAAAGTGTTCACATTGCTTCGCAGAACCGCGTTTGTGCAGAAAACACTAACACTTGTTCAGAAGGAAAGAAAGCACAGTGCCACACATTTTATGTTGCCCTGGAGAGCTTGCAGAGCACTGGGGAAAGGCAGGCAGAGAATTCCCTGCTAGCACCTTCTCTGTGCCTGGGAAGGAGAAGTGTTCACATTGCTTCTCAGAATCGCGTTTGTGCAGCAAACACTAACACTTTTTCAGAAGGAAAGAAAGCACAGAGCCCCACATTTTATGTTGCCCTGGAGAGCTTGCAGAGCACTGGGGAAAGGCAGGCAGAGAATTCCCTGCTAGCACCTTCTCTGTGCCTGGGAAGGAGAAGTGTTCACATTGCTTCGCAGAATCGCGTTTGTGCAGCAAACACTAACACTTGTCCAGAACGAAAGAAAGCACAGAGCCCCAGATTTTATGTTGCCCTGGAGAGCTTGCAGAGCACTGGGGAAAGGCAGGCAGAGAATTCCCTGCTAGCACCTTCTCTGTGCCTGGGAAGCAAAAGTGTTCACATTGCTTCGCAGAACCGCGTTTGTGCAGAAAACACTAACACTTGTTCAGAAGGAAAGAAAGCACAGTGCCACACATTTTATGTTGCCCTGGAGAGCTTGCAGAGCACTGGGGAAAGGCAGGCAGAGAATTCCCTGCTAGCACCTTCTCTGTGCCTGGGAAGGAGAAGTGTTCACATTGCTTCGCAGAATCGCGTTTGTGCAGAAAACACTAACACTTTTTCAGAAGGAAAGAAAGCACAGAGCCCCACATTTTATGTTGCCCTGGAGAGCTTGCAGAGCACTGGGGAAAGGCAGGCAGAGAATTCCCTGCTAGCACCTTCTCTGTGCCTGGGAAGGAGAAGTGTTCACATTGCTTCGCAGAATCGCGTTTGTGCAGAAAACACTAACACTTGTCCAGAACGAAAGAAAGCACAGAGCCCCAGATTTTATGTTGCCCTGGAGAGCTTGCAGAGCACTGGGGAAAGGCAGGCAGAGAATTCCCTGCTAGCACCTTCTCTGTGCCTGGGAAGAAAAAGTGTTCACATTGCTTCTCAGAATCGCGTTTGTGCAGAAAACACTAACACTTGTTCAGAAGGAAAGAAAGCACAGAGCCCCACATTTTATGTTGCCCTGGAGAGCTTGCAGAGCACTGGGGAAAGGCAGGCAGAGAATTCCCTGCTAGCACCTTCTCTGTGCCTGGGAAGGAGAAGTGTTCACATTGCTTCGCAGACTCGCGTTTGTGCAGCAAACACTAACACTTGTTCAGAAGGAAAGAAAGCACAGAGCCCCACATTTTATGTTGCCCTGGAGAGCTTGCAGAGCACTGGGGAAAGGCAGGCAGAGAATTCCCTGCTAGCACCTTCTCTGTGCCTGGGAAGGAGAAGTGTTCACATTGCTTCGCAGAATCGCGTTTGTGCAGAAAACACTAACACTTGTTCAGAAGGAAAGAAAGCACAGAGCCCCACATTTTATGTTGCCCTGGAGAGCTTGCAGAGCACTGGGGAAAGGCAGGCAGAGAATTCCCTGCTAGCACTTTCTCTGTGCCTGGGAAGGAGAAGTGTTCACATTGCTTCGCAGAATCGCGTTTGTGCAGAAAACACTAACACTTGTTCAGAAGGAAAGAAAGCACAGAGCCCCAGATTTTATGTTGCCCTGGAGAGCTTGCAGAGCACTGGGGAAAGGCAGGCAGAGAATTCCCTGCTAGCACCTTCTCTGTGCCTGGGAAGGAGAAGTGTTCACATTGCTTCGCAGACTCGCGTTTGTGCAGCAAACACTAACACTTGTTCAGAAGGAAAGAAAGCACAGAGCCCCACATTTTATGTTGCCCTGGAGAGCTTGCAGAGCACTGGGGAAAGGCAGGCAGAGAATTCCCTGCTAGCACCTTCTCTGTGCCTGGGAAGGAGAAGTGTTCACATTGCTTCTCAGAATCGCGTTTGTGCAGAAAACACTAACACTTGTTCAGAAGGAAAGAAAGCACAGAGCCCCACATTTTCTGTTGCCCTGGAGAGCTTGCAGAGCACTGGGGAAAGGCAGGCAGAGAATTCCCTGCTAGCACCTTCTCTGTGCCTGGGAAGGAGAAGTGTTCACATTGCTTCGCAGAATCGCGTTTGTGCAGAAAACACTAACACTTGTTCAGAAGGAAAGAAAGCACAGAGTCCCACATTTTATGTTGCCCTGGAGAGCTTGCAGAGCACTGGGGAAAGGCAGGCAGAGAATTCCCTGCTAGCACCTTCTCTGTGCCTGGGAAGGAGAAGTGTTCACATTGCTTCTCAGAATCGCGTTTGTGCAGAAAACACTAACACTTGTTCAGAAGGAAAGAAAGCACAGAGCCCCAGATTTTATGTTGCCCTGGAGAGCTTGCAGAGCACTGGGGAAAGGCAGGCAGAGAATTCCCTGCTAGCACCTTCTCTGTGCCTGGGAAGGAGAAGTGTTCACATTGCTTCTCAGAATCGCGTTTGTGCAGAAAACACTAACACTTGTTCAGAAGGAAAGAAAGCACAGAGCCCCACATTTTATGTTGCCATGGAGAGCTTGCAGAGCACTGGGGAAAGGCAGGCAGAGAATTCCCTGCTAGCACCTTCTCTGTGCCTGGGAAGGAGAAGTGTTCACATTGCTTCGCAGAATCGCGTTTGTGCAGCAAACACTAACACTTGTTCAGAAGGAAAGAAAGCACAGAGCCCCACATTTTATGTTGCCCTGGAGAGCTTGCAGAGCACTGGGGAAAGGCAGGCAGAGAATTCCCTGCTAGCACCTTCTCTGTGCCTGGGAAGGAGAAGTGTTCACATTGCTTCGCAGAATCGCGTTTGTGCAGAAAACACTAACACTTGTTCAGAAGGAAAGAAAGCACAGAGCCCCACATTTTATGTTGCCCTGGAGAGCTTGCAGAGCACTGGGGAAAGGCAGGCAGAGAATTCCCTGCTAGCACCTTCTCTGTGCCTGGGAAGGAGAAGTGTTCACATTGCTTCGCAGAATCGCGTTTGTGCAGAAAACACTAACACTTGTTCAGAAGGAAAGAAAGCACAGAGCCCCACATTTTATGTTGCCCTGGAGAGCTTGCAGAGCACTGGGGAAAGGCAGGCAGAGAATTCCCTGCTAGCACTTTCTCTGTGCCTGGGAAGGAGAAGTGTTCACATTGCTTCGCAGAATCGCGTTTGTGCAGAAAACACTAACACTTGTTCAGAAGGAAAGAAAGCACAGAGCCCCAGATTTTATGTTGCCCTGGAGAGCTTGCAGAGCACTGGGGAAAGGCAGGCAGAGAATTCCCTGCTAGCACCTTCTCTGTGCCTGGGAAGGAGAAGTGTTCACATTGCTTCGCAGAACCGCGTTTGTGCAGAAAACACTAACACTTGTTCAGAAGGAAAGAAAGCACAGTGCCACACATTTTATGTTGCCCTGGAGAGCTTGCAGAGCACTGGGGAAAGGCAGGCAGAGAATTCCCTGCTAGCACCTTCTCTGTGCCTGGGAAGGAGAAGTGTTCACATTGCTTCTCAGAATCGCGTTTGTGCAGCAAACACTAACACTTGTTCAGAAGGAAAGAAAGCACAGAGCCCCACATTTTATGTTGCCCTGGAGAGCTTGCAGAGCACTGGGGAAAGGCAGGCAGAGAATTCCCTGCTAGCACCTTCTCTGTGCCTGGGAAGGAGAAGTGTTCACATTGCTTCGCAGAATCGCGTTTGTGCAGCAAACACTAACACTTGTTCAGAAGGAAAGAAAGCACAGAGCCCCACATTTTATGTTGCCCTGGAGAGCTTGCAGAGCACTGGGGAAAGGCAGGCAGAGAATTCCCTGCTAGCACCTTCTCTGTGCCTGGGAAGGAGAAGTGTTCACATTGCTTCGCAGAATCGCGTTTGTGCAGCAAACACTAACACTTGTTCAGAAGGAAAGAAAGCACAGAGCCCCACATTTTATGTTGCCCTGGAGAGCTTGCAGAGCACTGGGGAAAGGCAGGCAGAGAATTCCCTGCTAGCACCTTCTCTGTGCCTGGGAAGGAGAAGTGTTCACATTGCTTCGCAGAATCGCGTTTGTGCAGAAAACACTAACACTTGTTCAGAAGGAAAGAAAGCACAGAGCCCCACATTTTATGTTGCCCTGGAGAGCTTGCAGAGCACTGGGGAAAGGCAGGCAGAGAATTCCCTGCTAGCACTTTCTCTGTGCCTGGGAAGGAGAAGTGTTCACATTGCTTCGCAGAATCGCGTTTGTGCAGAAAACACTAACACTTGTTCAGAAGGAAAGAAAGCACAGAGCCCCAGATTTTATGTTGCCCTGGAGAGCTTGCAGAGCACTGGGGAAAGGCAGGCAGAGAATTCCCTGCTAGCACCTTCTCTGTGCCTGGGAAGGAGAAGTGTTCACATTGCTTCGCAGAACCGCGTTTGTGCAGAAAACACTAACACTTGTTCAGAAGGAAAGAAAGCACAGTGCCACACATTTTATGTTGCCCTGGAGAGCTTGCAGAGCACTGGGGAAAGGCAGGCAGAGAATTCCCTGCTAGCACCTTCTCTGTGCCTGGGAAGGAGAAGTGTTCACATTGCTTCGCAGAATCGCGTTTGTGCAGCAAACACTAACACTTTTTCAGAAGGAAAGAAAGCACAGAGCCCCAGATTTTATGTTGCCCTGGAGAGCTTGCAGAGCACTGGGGAAAGGCAGGCAGAGAATTCCCTGCTAGCACCTTCTCTGTGCCTGGGAAGGAGAAGTGTTCACATTGCTTCGCAGAATCGCGTTTGTGCAGCAAACACTAACACTTGTCCAGAACGAAAGAAAGCACAGAGCCCCAGATTTTATGTTGCCCTGGAGAGCTTGCAGAGCACTGGGGAAAGGCAGGCAGAGAATTCCCTGCTAGCACCTTCTCTGTGCCTGGGAAGCAAAAGTGTTCACATTGCTTCTCAGAATCGCGTTTGTGCAGAAAACACTAACACTTGTTCAGAAGGAAAGAAAGCACAGAGCCCCACATTTTATGTTGCCCTGGAGAGCTTGCAGAGCACTGGGGAAAGGCAGGCAGAGAATTCCCTGCTAGCACCTTCTCTGTGCCTGGGAAGGAGAAGTGTTCACATTGCTTCTCAGAATCGCGTTTGTGCAGAAAACACTAACACTTGTTCAGAAGGAAAGAAAGCACAGAGCCCCACATTTTATGTTGCCCTGGAGAGCTTGCAGAGCACTGGGGAAAGGCAGGCAGAGAATTCCCTGCTAGCACCTTCTCTGTGCCTGGGAAGGAGAAGTGTTCACATTGCTTCGCAGAATCGCGTTTGTGCAGAAAACACTAACACTTGTTCAGAAGGAAAGAAAGCACAGAGCCCCACATTTTATGTTGCCCTGGAGAGCTTGCAGAGCACTGGGGAAAGGCAGGCAGAGAATTCCCTGCTAGCACTTTCTCTGTGCCTGGGAAGGAGAAGTGTTCACATTGCTTCGCAGAATCGCGTTTGTGCAGAAAACACTAACACTTGTTCAGAAGGAAAGAAAGCACAGAGCCCCAGATTTTATGTTGCCCTGGAGAGCTTGCAGAGCACTGGGGAAAGGCAGGCAGAGAATTCCCTGCTAGCACCTTCTCTGTGCCTGGGAAGGAGAAGTGTTCACATTGCTTCGCAGACTCGCGTTTGTGCAGCAAACACTAACACTTGTTCAGAAGGAAAGAAAGCACAGAGCCCCACATTTTATGTTGCCCTGGAGAGCTTGCAGAGCACTGGGGAAAGGCAGGCAGAGAATTCCCTGCTAGCACCTTCTCTGTGCCTGGGAAGGAGAAGTGTTCACATTGCTTCGCAGACTCGCGTTTGTGCAGCAAACACTAACACTTGTTCAGAAGGAAAGAAAGCACAGAGCCCCACATTTTATGTTGCCCTGGAGAGCTTGCAGAGCACTGGGGAAAGGCAGGCAGAGAATTCCCTGCTAGCACCTTCTCTGTGCCTGGGAAGGAGAAGTGTTCACATTGCTTCGCAGAATCGCGTTTGTGCAGAAAACACTAACACTTGTCCAGAACGAAAGAAAGCACAGAGCCCCAGATTTTATGTTGCCCTGGAGAGCTTGCAGAGCACTGGGGAAAGGCAGGCAGAGAATTCCCTGCTAGCACCTTCTCTGTGCCTGGGAAGGAGAAGTGTTCACATTGCTTCGCAGAATCGCGTTTGTGCAGAAAACACTAACACTTCTTCAGAAGGAAAGAAAGCACAGAGCCCCAGATTTTATGTTGCCCTGGAGAGCTTGCAGAGCACTGGGGAAAGGCAGGCAGAGAATTCCCTGCTAGCACCTTCTCTGTGCCTGGGAAGGAGAAGTGTTCACATTGCTTCGCAGAATCGCGTTTGTGCAGAAAACACTAACACTTGTTCAGAAGGAAAGAAAGCACAGAGCCCGAGCCTTTATGTTGCCCTGGAGAGCTTGCAGAGCACTGGGGAAAGGCAGGCAGAGAATTCCCTGCTAGCACCTTCTCTGTGCCTGGGAAGGAGAAGTGTTCACATTGCTTCGCAGAATCGCGTTTGTGCAGCAAACACTAACACTTGTTCAGAAGGAAAGAAAGCACAGAGCCCCACATTTTATGTTGCCCTGGAGAGCTTGCAGAGCACTGGGGAAAGGCAGGCAGAGAATTCCCTGCTAGCACCTTCTCTGTGCCTGGGAAGGAGAAGTGTTCACATTGCTTCGCAGAATCGCGTTTGTGCAGAAAACACTAACACTTGTTCAGAAGGAAAGAAAGCACAGAGCCCCACATTTTATGTTGCCCTGGAGAGCTTGCAGAGCACTGGGGAAAGGCAGGCAGAGAATTCCCTGCTAGCACCTTCTCTGTGCCTGGGAAGGAGAAGTGTTCACATTGCTTTGCAGAATCGCGTTTGTGCAGAAAACACTAACACTTGTTCAGAACGAAAGAAAGCACAGAGCCCCAGATTTTATGTTGCCCTGGAGAGCTTGCAGAGCACTGGGGAAAGGCAGGCAGAGAATTCCCTGCTAGCACCTTCTCTGTGCCTGGGAAGGAGAAGTGTTCACATTGCTTCGCAGAATCGCGTTTGTGCAGAAAACACTAACACTTGTTCAGAAGGAAAGAAAGCACAGAGCCCCACATTTTATGTTGCCCTGGAGTGCTTGCAGAGCACTGGGGAAAAGCAGGCAGAGAATTCCCTGCTAGCACCTTCTCTGTGCCTGGGAAGGAGAAGTGTTCACATTGCTTCGCAGAATCGCGTTTGTGCAGAAAACACTAACACTTGTCCAGAACGAAAGAAAGCACAGAGCCCCAGATTTGATGTTGCCCTGGAGAGCTTGCAGAGCACTGGGGAAAGGCAGGCAGAGAATTCCCTGCTAGCACCTTCTCTGTGCCTGGGAAGGAGAAGTGTTCACACTGCTTCGCAGAATCGCGTTTGTGCAGAAAACACTAACACTTGTTCAGAAGGAAAGAAAGCACAGAGCCCCACATTTTATGTTGCCCTGGAGAGCTTGCAGAGCACTGGGGAAAGGCAGGCAGAGAATTCCCTGCTAGCACCTTCTCTGTGCCTGGGAAGGAGAAGTGTTCACATTGCTTCTCAGAATCGCGTTTGTGCAGCAAACACTAACACTTGTTCAGAAGGAAAGAAAGCACAGAGCCCCACATTTTATGTTGCCCTGGAGAGCTTGCAGAGCACTGGGGAAAGGCAGGCAGAGAATTCCCTGCTAGCACCTTCTCTGTGCCTGGGAAGGAGAAGTGTTCACATTGCTTCGCAGAATCGCGTTTGTGCAGCAAACACTAACACTTGTCCAGAACGAAAGAAAGCACAGAGCCCCACATTTTCTGTTGCCCTGGAGAGCTTGCAGAGCACTGGGGAAAGGCAGGCAGAGAATTCCCTGCTAGCACCTTCTCTGTGCCTGGGAAGGAGAAGTGTTCACATTGCTTCGCAGAATCGCGTTTGTGCAGAAAACACTAACACTTGTTCAGAAGGAAAGAAAGCACAGAGCCCCACATTTTATGTTGCCCTGGCGAGCTTGCAGAGCACTGGGGAAAGGCAGGCAGAGAATTCCCTGCTAGCACCTTCTCTGTGCCTGGGAAGGAGAAGTGTTCACATTGCTTCTCAGAATCGGGTTTGTGCAGAAAACACTAACACTTGTTCAGAAGGAAAGAAAGCACAGAGCCCCACATTTTATGTTGCCCTGGAGAGCTTGCAGAGCACTGGGGAAAGGCAGGCAGAGAATTCCCTGCTAGCACCTTCTCTGTGCCTGGGAAGGAGAAGTGTTCACATTGCTTCTCAGAATCGCGTTTGTGCAGAAAACACTAACACTTGTTCAGAAGGAAAGAAAGCACAGAGCCCCAGATTTTATGTTGCCCTGGAGAGCTTGCAGAGCACTGGGGAAAGGCAGGCAGAGAATTCCCTGCTAGCACCTTCTCTGTGCCTGGGAAGGAGAAGTGTTCACATTGCTTCGCAGAATCGCGTTTGTGCAGAAAACACTAACACTTGTCCAGAACGAAAGAAAGCACAGAGCCCCAGATTTTATGTTGCCCTGGAGAGCTTGCAGAGCACTGGGGAAAGGCAGGCAGAGAATTCCCTGCTAGCACCTTCTCTGTGCCTGGGAAGGAGAAGTGTTCACACTGCTTCGCAGAATCGCGTTTGTGCAGAAAACACTAACACTTGTTCAGAAGGAAAGAAAGCACAGAGCCCCACATTTTATGTTGCCCTGGAGAGCTTGCAGAGCACTGGGGAAAGGCAGGCAGAGAATTCCCTGCTAGCACCTTCTCTGTGCCTGGGAAGGAGAAGTGTTCACATTGCTTCTCAGAATCGCGTTTGTGCAGAAAACACTAACACTTGTTCAGAAGGAAAGAAAGCACAGAGCCCCACATTTTATGTTGCCCTGGAGAGCTTGCAGAGCACTGGGGAAAGGCAGGCAGAGAATTCCCTGCTAGCACCTTCTCTGTGCCTGGGAAGGAGAAGTGTTCACATTGCTTCGCAGAATCGCGTTTGTGCAGCAAACACTAACACTTGTCCAGAACGAAAGAAAGCACAGAGCCCCAGATTTTATGTTGCCCTGGAGAGCTTGCAGAGCACTGGGGAAAGGCAGGCAGAGAATTCCCTGCTAGCACCTTCTCTGTGCCTGGGAAGCAAAAGTGTTCACATTGCTTCTCAGAATCGCGTTTGTGCAGAAAACACTAACACTTGTTCAGAAGGAAAGAAAGCACAGAGCCCCACATTTTATGTTGCCCTGGAGAGCTTGCAGAGCACTGGGGAAAGGCAGGCAGAGAATTCCCTGCTAGCACCTTCTCTGTGCCTGGGAAGGAGAAGTGTTCACATTGCTTCGCAGAATCGCGTTTGTGCAGAAAACACTAACACTTGTTCAGAAGGAAAGAAAGCACAGAGCCCCACATTTTATGTTGCCCTGGAGAGCTTGCAGAGCACTGGGGAAAGGCAGGCAGAGAATTCCCTGCTAGCACCTTCTCTGTGCCTGGGAAGGAGAAGTGTTCACATTGCTTCGCAGAATCGCGTTTGTGCAGAAAACACTAACACTTGTTCAGAAGGAAAGAAAGCACAGAGCCCCACATTTTATGTTGCCCTGGAGAGCTTGCAGAGCACTGGGGAAAGGCAGGCAGAGAATTCCCTGCTAGCACTTTCTCTGTGCCTGGGAAGGAGAAGTGTTCACATTGCTTCTCAGAATCGCGTTTGTGCAGAAAACACTAACACTTGTTCAGAAGGAAAGAAAGCACAGAGCCCCACATTTTATGTTGCCCTGGAGAGCTTGCAGAGCACTGGGGAAAGGCAGGCAGAGAATTCCCTGCTAGCACCTTCTCTGTGCCTGGGAAGGAGAAGTGTTCACATTGCTTCGCAGAATCGCGTTTGTGCAGCAAACACTAACACTTGTTCAGAAGGAAAGAAAGCACAGAGCCCCACATTTTATGTTGCCCTGGAGAGCTTGCAGAGCACTGGGGAAAGGCAGGCAGAGAATTCCCTGCTAGCACCTTCTCTGTGCCTGGGAAGGAGAAGTGTTCACATTGCTTCGCAGAATCGCGTTTGTGCAGAAAACACTAACACTTGTTCAGAAGGAAAGAAAGCACAGAGCCCCACATTTTATGTTGCCCTGGAGAGCTTGCAGAGCACTGGGGAAAGGCAGGCAGAGAATTCCCTGCTAGCACTTTCTCTGTGCCTGGGAAGGAGAAGTGTTCACATTGCTTCGCAGAATCGCGTTTGTGCAGAAAACACTAACACTTGTTCAGAAGGAAAGAAAGCACAGAGCCCCAGATTTTATGTTGCCCTGGAGAGCTTGCAGAGCACTGGGGAAAGGCAGGCAGAGAATTCCCTGCTAGCACCTTCTCTGTGCCTGGGAAGGAGAAGTGTTCACATTGCTTCGCAGAATCGCGTTTGTGCAGAAAACACTAACACTTGTTCAGAAGGAAAGAAAGCACAGAGCCCGAGGATTTATGTTGCCCTGGAGAGCTTGCAGAGCACTGGGGAAAGGCAGGCAGAGAATTCCCTGCTAGCACCTTCTCTGTGCCTGGGAAGGAGAAGTGTTCACATTGCTTCGCAGAATCGCGTTTGTGCAGAAAACACTAACACTTGTTCAGAAGGAAAGAAAGCACAGAGCCCCACATTTTATGTTGCCCTGGAGAGCTTGCAGAGCACTGGGGAAAGGCAGGCAGAGAATTCCCTGCTAGCACCTTCTCTGTGCCTGGGAAGGAGAAGTGTTCACATTGCTTCGCAGAATCGCGTTTGTGCAGAAAACACTAACACTTGTTCAGAAGGAAAGAAAGCACAGAGCCCCACATTTTATGTTGCCCTGGAGAGCTTGCAGAGCACTGGGGAAAGGCAGGCAGAGAATTCCCTGCTAGCACCTTCTCTGTGCCTGGGAAGGAGAAGTGTTCACATTGCTTCGCAGAATCGCGTTTGTGCAGAAAACACTAACACTTGTTCAGAAGGAAAGAAAGCACAGAGCCCCACATTTTATGTTGCCCTGGAGAGCTTGCAGAGCACTGGGGAAAGGCAGGCAGAGAATTCCCTGCTAGCACTTTCTCTGTGCCTGGGAAGGAGAAGTGTTCACATTGCTTCTCAGAATCGCGTTTGTGCAGAAAACACTAACACTTGTTCAGAAGGAAAGAAAGCACAGAGCCCCACATTTTATGTTGCCCTGGAGAGCTTGCAGAGCACTGGGGAAAGGCAGGCAGAGAATTCCCTGCTAGCACCTTCTCTGTGCCTGGGAAGGAGAAGTGTTCACATTGCTTCGCAGAATCGCGTTTGTGCAGCAAACACTAACACTTGTTCAGAAGGAAAGAAAGCACAGAGCCCCACATTTTATGTTGCCCTGGAGAGCTTGCAGAGCACTGGGGAAAGGCAGGCAGAGAATTCCCTGCTAGCACCTTCTCTGTGCCTGGGAAGGAGAAGTGTTCACATTGCTTCGCAGAATCGCGTTTGTGCAGAAAACACTAACACTTGTTCAGAAGGAAAGAAAGCACAGAGCCCCACATTTTATGTTGCCCTGGAGAGCTTGCAGAGCACTGGGGAAAGGCAGGCAGAGAATTCCCTGCTAGCACTTTCTCTGTGCCTGGGAAGGAGAAGTGTTCACATTGCTTCGCAGAATCGCGTTTGTGCAGAAAACACTAACACTTGTTCAGAAGGAAAGAAAGCACAGAGCCCCAGATTTTATGTTGCCCTGGAGAGCTTGCAGAGCACTGGGGAAAGGCAGGCAGAGAATTCCCTGCTAGCACCTTCTCTGTGCCTGGGAAGGAGAAGTGTTCACATTGCTTCGCAGAATCGCGTTTGTGCAGAAAACACTAACACTTGTTCAGAAGGAAAGAAAGCACAGAGCCCGAGGATTTATGTTGCCCTGGAGAGCTTGCAGAGCACTGGGGAAAGGCAGGCAGAGAATTCCCTGCTAGCACCTTCTCTGTGCCTGGGAAGGAGAAGTGTTCACATTGCTTCGCAGAATCGCGTTTGTGCAGAAAACACTAACACTTGTTCAGAAGGAAAGAAAGCACAGAGCCCCAGATTTTATGTTGCCCTGGAGAGCTTGCAGAGCACTGGGGAAAGGCAGGCAGAGAATTCCCTGCTAGCACCTTCTCTGTGCCTGGGAAGGAGAAGTGTTCACATTGCTTCTCAGAATCGCGTTTGTGCAGAAACACTAACACTTGTTCAGAAGGAAAGAAAGCACAGAGCCCCACATTTTATGTTGCCCTGGAGAGCTTGCAGAGCACTGGGGAAAGGCAGGCAGCGAATTCCCTGCTAGCACCTTCTCTGTGCCTGGGAAGGAGAAGTGTTCACATTGCTTCGCAGAATCGCGTTTGTGCAGCAAACACTAACACTTGTCCAGAAGGAAAGAAAGCACAGAGCCCCACATTTTATGTTGCCCTGGAGAGCTTGCAGAGCACTGGGGAAAGGCAGGCAGAGAATTCCCTGCTAGCACCTTCTCTGTGCCTGGGAAGGAGAAGTGTTCACATTGCTTCTCAGAATCGCGTTTGTGCAGAAAACACTAACACTTGTTCAGAAGGAAAGAAAGCACAGAGCCCCACATTTTCTGTTGCCCTGGAGAGCTTGCAGAGCACTGGGGAAAGGCAGGCAGAGAATTCCCTGCTAGCACCTTCTCTGTGCCTGGGAAGGAGAAGTGTTCACATTGCTTCGCAGAATCGCGTTTGTGCAGAAAACACTAACACTTGTTCAGAAGGAAAGAAAGCACAGAGCCCCACATTTTATGTTGCCCTGGAGAGCTTGCAGAGCACTGGGGAAAGGCAGGCAGAGAATTCCCTGCTAGCACCTTCTCTGTGCCTGGGAAGGAGAAGTGTTCACATTGCTTCGCAGAATCGCGTTTGTGCAGAAAACACTAACACTTGTCCAGAACGAAAGAAAGCACAGAGCCCCAGATTTTATGTTGCCCTGGAGAGCTTGCAGAGCACTGGGGAAAGGCAGGCAGAGAATTCCCTGCTAGCACCTTCTCTGTGCCTGGGAAGGAGAAGTGTTCACATTGCTTCGCAGAACCGCGTTTGTGCAGAAAACACTAACACTTGTTCAGAAGGAAAGAAAGCACAGAGCCCCACATTTTATGTTGCCCTGGAGAGCTTGCAGAGCACTGGGGAAAGGCAGGCAGAGAATTCCCTGCTAGCACCTTCTCTGTGCCTGGGAAGGAGAAGTGTTCACATTGCTTCGCAGAATCGCGTTTGTGCAGAAAACACTAACACTTGTCCAGAACGAAAGAAAGCACAGAGCCCCACATTTTATGTTGCCCTGGAGAGCTTGCAGAGCACTGGGGAAAGGCAGGCAGAGAATTCCCTGCTAGCACCTTCTCTGTGCCTGGGAAGGAGAAGTGTTCACATTGCTTCGCAGAATCGCGTTTGTGCAGAAAACACTAACACTTGTTCAGAAGGAAAGAAAGCACAGAGCCCCACATTTTATGTTGCCCTGGAGAGCTTGCAGAGCACTGGGGAAAGGCAGGCAGAGAATTCCCTGCTAGCACCTTCTCTGTGCCTGGGAAGGAGAAGTGTTCACATTGCTTCGCAGAATCGCGTTTGTGCAGAAAACACTAACACTTGTTCAGAAGGAAAGAAAGCACAGAGCCCCACATTTTATGTTGCCCTGGCGAGCTTGCAGAGCACTGGGGAAAGGCAGGCAGAGAATTCCCTGCTAGCACCTTCTCTGTGCCTGGGAAGGAGAAGTGTTCACATTGCTTCTCAGAATCGCGTTTGTGCAGAAAACACTAACACTTGTTCAGAAGGAAAGAAAGCACAGAGCCCCACATTTTATGTTGCCCTGGAGAGCTTGCAGAGCACTGGGGAAAGGCAGGCAGAGAATTCCCTGCTAGCACCTTCTCTGTGCCTGGGAAGGAGAAGTGTTCACATTGCTTCTCAGAATAGCGTTTGTGCAGAAAACACTAACACTTGTTCAGAAGGAAAGAAAGCACAGAGCCCCAGATTTTATGTTGCCCTGGAGAGCTTGCAGAGCACTGGGGAAAGGCAGGCAGAGAATTCCCTGCTAGCACCTTCTCTGTGCCTGGGAAGGAGAAGTGTTCACATTGCTTCTCAGAATCGCGTTTGTGCAGAAAACACTAACACTTGTTCAGAAGGAAAGAAAGCACAGAGCCCCACATTTTATGTTGCCATGGAGAGCTTGCAGAGCACTGGGGAAAGGCAGGCAGAGAATTCCCTGCTAGCACCTTCTCTGTGCCTGGGAAGGAGAAGTGTTCACATTGCTTCGCAGAATCGCGTTTGTGCAGCAAACACTAACACTTGTCCAGAACGAAAGAAAGCACAGAGCCCCACATTTTATGTTGCCATGGAGAGCTTGCAGAGCACTGGGGAAAGGCAGGCAGAGAATTCCCTGCTAGCACCTTCTCTGTGCCTGGGAAGCAAAAGTGTTCACATTGCTTCTCAGAATCGCGTTTGTGCAGAAAACACTAACACTTGTTCAGAAGGAAAGAAAGCACAGAGCCCCACATTTTATGTTGCCCTGGAGAGCTTGCAGAGCACTGGGGAAAGGCAGGCAGAGAATTCCCTGCTAGCACCTTCTCTGTGCCTGGGAAGGAGAAGTGTTCACATTGCTTCGCAGAATCGCGTTTGTGCAGAAAACACTAACACTTGTTCAGAAGGAAAGAAAGCACAGAGCCCCACATTTTATGTTGCCCTGGAGAGCTTGCAGAGCACTGGGGAAAGGCAGGCAGAGAATTCCCTGCTAGCACCTTCTCTGTGCCTGGGAAGGAGAAGTGTTCACATTGCTTCTCAGAATCGCGTTTGTGCAGCAAACACTAACACTTGTTCAGAAGGAAAGAAAGCACAGAGCCCCACATTTTATGTTGCCCTGGAGAGCTTGCAGAGCACTGGGGAAAGGCAGGCAGAGAATTCCCTGCTAGCACCTTCTCTGTGCCTGGGAAGGAGAAGTGTTCACATTGCTTCGCAGAATCGCGTTTGTGCAGAAAACACTAACACTTGTTCAGAAGGAAAGAAAGCACAGAGCCCCACATTTTATGTTGCCCTGGAGAGCTTGCAGAGCACTGGGGAAAGGCAGGCAGAGAATTCCCTGCTAGCACCTTCTCTGTGCCTGGGAAGGAGAAGTGTTCACATTGCTTCTCAGAATCGCGTTTGTGCAGAAAACACTAACACTTGTTCAGAAGGAAAGAAAGCACAGAGCCCCACATTTTATGTTGCCCTGGAGAGCTTGCAGAGCACTGGGGAAAGGCAGGCAGAGAATTCCCTGCTAGCACCTTCTCTGTGCCTGGGAAGGAGAAGTGTTCACATTGCTTCGCAGAATCGCGTTTGTGCAGAAAACACTAACACTTGTTCAGAAGGAAAGAAAGCACAGAGCCCCACATTTTATGTTGCCATGGAGAGCTTGCAGAGCACTGGGGAAAGGCAGGCAGAGAATTCCCTGCTAGCACCTTCTCTGTGCCTGGGAAGGAGAAGTGTTCACATTGCTTCTCAGAATCGCGTTTGTGCAGCAAACACTAACACTTGTTCAGAAGGAAAGAAAGCACAGAGCCCCACATTTTATGTTGCCCTGGAGAGCTTGCAGAGCACTGGGGAAAGGCAGGCAGAGAATTCCCTGCTAGCACCTTCTCTGTGCCTGGGAAGCAAAAGTGTTCACATTGCTTCTCAGAATCGCGTTTGTGCAGAAAACACTAACACTTGTTCAGAAGGAAAGAAAGCACAGAGCCCCACATTTTATGTTGCCCTGGAGAGCTTGCAGAGCACTGGGGAAAGGCAGGCAGAGAATTCCCTGCTAGCACCTTCTCTGTGCCTGGGAAGGAGAAGTGTTCACATTGCTTC
Source organism: Strix occidentalis (assembly GCA_030819815.1). Taxonomy (NCBI): domain Eukaryota; kingdom Metazoa; phylum Chordata; class Aves; order Strigiformes; family Strigidae; genus Strix; species Strix occidentalis. The sequence goes on along the minus strand of JASWHU010000368.1, from coordinate 24,409 downwards.
GCAGAATCGCGTTTGTGCAGAAAACACTAACACTTGTTCAGAAGGAAAGAAAGCACAGAGCCCCACATTTTATGTTGCCCTGGAGAGCTTGCAGAGCACTGGGGAAAGGCAGGCAGAGAATTCCCTGCTAGCACCTTCTCTGTGCCTGGGAAGGAGAAGTGTTCACATTGCTTCGCAGAATCGCGTTTGTGCAGAAAACACTAACACTTGTTCAGAAGGAAAGAAAGCACAGAGCCCCACATTTTATGTTGCCCTGGAGAGCTTGCAGAGCACTGGGGAAAGGCAGGCAGAGAATTCCCTGCTAGCACTTTCTCTGTGCCTGGGAAGGAGAAGTGTTCACATTGCTTCGCAGAATCGCGTTTGTGCAGAAAACACTAACACTTGTTCAGAAGGAAAGAAAGCACAGAGCCCCAGATTTTATGTTGCCCTGGAGAGCTTGCAGAGCACTGGGGAAAGGCAGGCAGAGAATTCCCTGCTAGCACCTTCTCTGTGCCTGGGAAGGAGAAGTGTTCACATTGCTTCGCAGAACCGCGTTTGTGCAGAAAACACTAACACTTGTTCAGAAGGAAAGAAAGCACAGTGCCACACATTTTATGTTGCCCTGGAGAGCTTGCAGAGCACTGGGGAAAGGCAGGCAGAGAATTCCCTGCTAGCACCTTCTCTGTGCCTGGGAAGGAGAAGTGTTCACATTGCTTCGCAGAATCGCGTTTGTGCAGAAAACACTAACACTTTTTCAGAAGGAAAGAAAGCACAGAGCCCCACATTTTATGTTGCCCTGGAGAGCTTGCAGAGCACTGGGGAAAGGCAGGCAGAGAATTCCCTGCTAGCACCTTCTCTGTGCCTGGGAAGGAGAAGTGTTCACATTGCTTCGCAGAATCGCGTTTGTGCAGAAAACACTAACACTTGTCCAGAACGAAAGAAAGCACAGAGCCCCAGATTTTATGTTGCCCTGGAGAGCTTGCAGAGCACTGGGGAAAGGCAGGCAGAGAATTCCCTGCTAGCACCTTCTCTGTGCCTGGGAAGCAAAAGTGTTCACATTGCTTCTCAGAATCGCGTTTGTGCAGAAAACACTAACACTTGTTCAGAAGGAAAGAAAGCACAGAGCCCCACATTTTATGTTGCCCTGGAGAGCTTGCAGAGCACTGGGGAAAGGCAGGCAGAGAATTCCCTGCTAGCACCTTCTCTGTGCCTGGGAAGGAGAAGTGTTCACATTGCTTCGCAGACTCGCGTTTGTGCAGCAAACACTAACACTTGTTCAGAAGGAAAGAAAGCACAGAGCCCCACATTTTATGTTGCCCTGGAGAGCTTGCAGAGCACTGGGGAAAGGCAGGCAGAGAATTCCCTGCTAGCACCTTCTCTGTGCCTGGGAAGGAGAAGTGTTCACATTGCTTCGCAGAATCGCGTTTGTGCAGAAAACACTAACACTTGTTCAGAAGGAAAGAAAGCACAGAGCCCCACATTTTATGTTGCCCTGGAGAGCTTGCAGAGCACTGGGGAAAGGCAGGCAGAGAATTCCCTGCTAGCACTTTCTCTGTGCCTGGGAAGGAGAAGTGTTCACATTGCTTCGCAGAATCGCGTTTGTGCAGAAAACACTAACACTTGTTCAGAAGGAAAGAAAGCACAGAGCCCCAGATTTTATGTTGCCCTGGAGAGCTTGCAGAGCACTGGGGAAAGGCAGGCAGAGAATTCCCTGCTAGCACCTTCTCTGTGCCTGGGAAGGAGAAGTGTTCACATTGCTTCGCAGACTCGCGTTTGTGCAGCAAACACTAACACTTGTTCAGAAGGAAAGAAAGCACAGAGCCCCACATTTTATGTTGCCCTGGAGAGCTTGCAGAGCACTGGGGAAAGGCAGGCAGAGAATTCCCTGCTAGCACCTTCTCTGTGCCTGGGAAGGAGAAGTGTTCACATTGCTTCGCAGAATCGCGTTTGTGCAGCAAACACTAACACTTGTTCAGAAGGAAAGAAAGCACAGAGCCCCACATTTTATGTTGCCCTGGAGAGCTTGCAGAGCACTGGGGAAAGGCAGGCAGAGAATTCCCTGCTAGCACCTTCTCTGTGCCTGGGAAGGAGAAGTGTTCACATTGCTTCTCAGAATCGCGTTTGTGCAGAAAACACTAACACTTGTTCAGAAGGAAAGAAAGCACAGAGCCCCACATTTTATGTTGCCCTGGAGAGCTTGCAGAGCACTGGGGAAAGGCAGGCAGAGAATTCCCTGCTAGCACCTTCTCTGTGCCTGGGAAGCAAAAGTGTTCACATTGCTTCTCAGAATCGCGTTTGTGCAGAAAACACTAACACTTGTTCAGAAGGAAAGAAAGCACAGAGCCCCAGATTTTATGTTGCCCTGGAGAGCTTGCAGAGCACTGGGGAAAGGCAGGCAGAGAATTCCCTGCTAGCACCTTCTCTGTGCCTGGGAAGGAGAAGTGTTCACATTGCTTCTCAGAATCGCGTTTGTGCAGAAAACACTAACACTTGTTCAGAAGGAAAGAAAGCACAGAGCCCCACATTTTATGTTGCCATGGAGAGCTTGCAGAGCACTGGGGAAAGGCAGGCAGAGAATTCCCTGCTAGCACCTTCTCTGTGCCTGGGAAGGAGAAGTGTTCACATTGCTTCGCAGAATCGCGTTTGTGCAGCAAACACTAACACTTGTTCAGAAGGAAAGAAAGCACAGAGCCCCACATTTTATGTTGCCCTGGAGAGCTTGCAGAGCACTGGGGAAAGGCAGGCAGAGAATTCCCTGCTAGCACCTTCTCTGTGCCTGGGAAGGAGAAGTGTTCACATTGCTTCGCAGAATCGCGTTTGTGCAGAAAACACTAACACTTGTTCAGAAGGAAAGAAAGCACAGAGCCCCACATTTTATGTTGCCCTGGAGAGCTTGCAGAGCACTGGGGAAAGGCAGGCAGAGAATTCCCTGCTAGCACCTTCTCTGTGCCTGGGAAGGAGAAGTGTTCACATTGCTTCGCAGAATCGCGTTTGTGCAGAAAACACTAACACTTGTTCAGAAGGAAAGAAAGCACAGAGCCCCACATTTTATGTTGCCCTGGAGAGCTTGCAGAGCACTGGGGAAAGGCAGGCAGAGAATTCCCTGCTAGCACTTTCTCTGTGCCTGGGAAGGAGAAGTGTTCACATTGCTTCGCAGAATCGCGTTTGTGCAGAAAACACTAACACTTGTTCAGAAGGAAAGAAAGCACAGAGCCCCAGATTTTATGTTGCCCTGGAGAGCTTGCAGAGCACTGGGGAAAGGCAGGCAGAGAATTCCCTGCTAGCACCTTCTCTGTGCCTGGGAAGGAGAAGTGTTCACATTGCTTCTCAGAATCGCGTTTGTGCAGAAAACACTAACACTTGTTCAGAAGGAAAGAAAGCACAGTGCCACACATTTTATGTTGCCCTGGAGAGCTTGCAGAGCACTGGGGAAAGGCAGGCAGAGAATTCCCTGCTAGCACCTTCTCTGTGCCTGGGAAGGAGAAGTGTTCACATTGCTTCTCAGAATCGCGTTTGTGCAGCAAACACTAACACTTTTTCAGAAGGAAAGAAAGCACAGAGCCCCACATTTTATGTTGCCCTGGAGAGCTTGCAGAGCACTGGGGAAAGGCAGGCAGAGAATTCCCTGCTAGCACCTTCTCTGTGCCTGGGAAGGAGAAGTGTTCACATTGCTTCGCAGAATCGCGTTTGTGCAGCAAACACTAACACTTGTCCAGAACGAAAGAAAGCACAGAGCCCCAGATTTTATGTTGCCCTGGAGAGCTTGCAGAGCACTGGGGAAAGGCAGGCAGAGAATTCCCTGCTAGCACCTTCTCTGTGCCTGGGAAGCAAAAGTGTTCACATTGCTTCTCAGAATCGCGTTTGTGCAGAAAACACTAACACTTGTTCAGAAGGAAAGAAAGCACAGAGCCCCACATTTTATGTTGCCCTGGAGAGCTTGCAGAGCACTGGGGAAAGGCAGGCAGAGAATTCCCTGCTAGCACTTTCTCTGTGCCTGGGAAGGAGAAGTGTTCACATTGCTTCGCAGAATCGCGTTTGTGCAGAAAACACTAACACTTGTTCAGAAGGAAAGAAAGCACAGAGCCCCAGATTTTATGTTGCCCTGGAGAGCTTGCAGAGCACTGGGGAAAGGCAGGCAGAGAATTCCCTGCTAGCACCTTCTCTGTGCCTGGGAAGGAGAAGTGTTCACATTGCTTCGCAGAACCGCGTTTGTGCAGAAAACACTAACACTTGTTCAGAAGGAAAGAAAGCACAGTGCCACACATTTTATGTTGCCCTGGAGAGCTTGCAGAGCACTGGGGAAAGGCAGGCAGAGAATTCCCTGCTAGCACCTTCTCTGTGCCTGGGAAGGAGAAGTGTTCACATTGCTTCGCAGAATCGCGTTTGTGCAGAAAACACTAACACTTTTTCAGAAGGAAAGAAAGCACAGAGCCCCACATTTTATGTTGCCCTGGAGAGCTTGCAGAGCACTGGGGAAAGGCAGGCAGAGAATTCCCTGCTAGCACCTTCTCTGTGCCTGGGAAGGAGAAGTGTTCACATTGCTTCGCAGAATCGCGTTTGTGCAGCAAACACTAACACTTGTCCAGAACGAAAGAAAGCACAGAGCCCCAGATTTTATGTTGCCCTGGAGAGCTTGCAGAGCACTGGGGAAAGGCAGGCAGAGAATTCCCTGCTAGCACCTTCTCTGTGCCTGGGAAGCAAAAGTGTTCACATTGCTTCTCAGAATCGCGTTTGTGCAGAAAACACTAACACTTGTTCAGAAGGAAAGAAAGCACAGAGCCCCACATTTTATGTTGCCCTGGAGAGCTTGCAGAGCACTGGGGAAAGGCAGGCAGAGAATTCCCTGCTAGCACCTTCTCTGTGCCTGGGAAGGAGAAGTGTTCACATTGCTTCGCAGACTCGCGTTTGTGCAGAAAACACTAACACTTGTTCAGAAGGAAAGAAAGCACAGAGCCCCACATTTTCTGTTGCCCTGGAGAGCTTGCAGAGCACTGGGGAAAGGCAGGCAGAGAATTCCCTGCTAGCACCTTCTCTGTGCCTGGGAAGCAAAAGTGTTCACATTGCTTCTCAGAATCGCGTTTGTGCAGAAAACACTAACACTTGTTCAGAAGGAAAGAAAGCACAGAGCCCCACATTTTATGTTGCCCTGGAGAGCTTGCAGAGCACTGGGGAAAGGCAGGCAGAGAATTCCCTGCTAGCACCTTCTCTGTGCCTGGGAAGGAGAAGTGTTCACATTGCTTCGCAGACTCGCGTTTGTGCAGAAAACACTAACACTTGTTCAGAAGGAAAGAAAGCACAGAGCCCCACATTTTATGTTGCCCTGGAGAGCTTGCAGAGCACTGGGGAAAGGCAGGCAGAGAATTCCCTGCTAGCACCTTCTCTGTGCCTGGGAAGGAGAAGTGTTCACATTGCTTCGCAGAATCGCGTTTGTGCAGAAAACACTAACACTTGTTCAGAAGGAAAGAAAGCACAGAGCCCCACATTTTATGTTGCCCTGGAGAGCTTGCAGAGCACTGGGGAAAGGCAGGCAGAGAATTCCCTGCTAGCACTTTCTCTGTGCCTGGGAAGGAGAAGTGTTCACATTGCTTCGCAGAATCGCGTTTGTGCAGAAAACACTAACACTTGTTCAGAAGGAAAGAAAGCACAGAGCCCCAGATTTTATGTTGCCCTGGAGAGCTTGCAGAGCACTGGGGAAAGGCAGGCAGAGAATTCCCTGCTAGCACCTTCTCTGTGCCTGGGAAGGAGAAGTGTTCACATTGCTTCGCAGACTCGCGTTTGTGCAGCAAACACTAACACTTGTTCAGAAGGAAAGAAAGCACAGAGCCCCACATTTTATGTTGCCCTGGAGAGCTTGCAGAGCACTGGGGAAAGGCAGGCAGAGAATTCCCTGCTAGCACCTTCTCTGTGCCTGGGAAGGAGAAGTGTTCACATTGCTTCGCAGAATCGCGTTTGTGCAGAAAACACTAACACTTGTTCAGAAGGAAAGAAAGCACAGAGCCCCACATTTTCTGTTGCCCTGGAGAGCTTGCAGAGCACTGGGGAAAGGCAGGCAGAGAATTCCCTGCTAGCACCTTCTCTGTGCCTGGGAAGGAGAAGTGTTCACATTGCTTCTCAGAATCGCGTTTGTGCAGAAAACACTAACACTTGTTCAGAAGGAAAGAAAGCACAGAGCCCCACATTTTATGTTGCCCTGGAGAGCTTGCAGAGCACTGGGGAAAGGCAGGCAGAGAATTCCCTGCTAGCACCTTCTCTGTGCCTGGGAAGCAAAAGTGTTCACATTGCTTCTCAGAATCGCGTTTGTGCAGAAAACACTAACACTTGTTCAGAAGGAAAGAAAGCACAGAGCCCCACATTTTATGTTGCCCTGGAGAGCTTGCAGAGCACTGGGGAAAGGCAGGCAGAGAATTCTCTGCTAGCACCTTCTCTGTGCCTGGGAAGGAGAAGTGTTCACATTGCTTCTCAGAATCGCGTTTGTGCAGAAAACACTAACACTTGTTCAGAAGGAAAGAAAGCACAGAGCCCCACATTTTATGTTGCCCTGGAGAGCTTGCAGAGCACTGGGGAAAGGCAGGCAGAGAATTCCCTGCTAGCACCTTCTCTGTGCCTGGGAAGGAGAAGTGTTCACATTGCTTCGCAGAATCGCGTTTGTGCAGCAAACACTAACACTTGTTCAGAAGGAAAGAAAGCACAGAGCCCCACATTTTATGTTGCCCTGGAGAGCTTGCAGAGCACTGGGGAAAGGCAGGCAGAGAATTCCCTGCTAGCACCTTCTCTGTGCCTGGGAAGGAGAAGTGTTCACATTGCTTCGCAGAATCGCGTTTGTGCAGAAAACACTAACACTTGTTCAGAAGGAAAGAAAGCACAGAGCCCCACATTTTATGTTGCCCTGGAGAGCTTGCAGAGCACTGGGGAAAGGCAGGCAGAGAATTCCCTGCTAGCACCTTCTCTGTGCCTGGGAAGGAGAAGTGTTCACATTGCTTCGCAGAATCGCGTTTGTGCAGAAAACACTAACACTTGTTCAGAAGGAAAGAAAGCACAGAGCCCCACATTTTATGTTGCCCTGGAGAGCTTGCAGAGCACTGGGGAAAGGCAGGCAGAGAATTCCCTGCTAGCACTTTCTCTGTGCCTGGGAAGGAGAAGTGTTCACATTGCTTCGCAGAATCGCGTTTGTGCAGAAAACACTAACACTTGTTCAGAAGGAAAGAAAGCACAGAGCCCCAGATTTTATGTTGCCCTGGAGAGCTTGCAGAGCACTGGGGAAAGGCAGGCAGAGAATTCCCTGCTAGCACCTTCTCTGTGCCTGGGAAGGAGAAGTGTTCACATTGCTTCGCAGAACCGCGTTTGTGCAGAAAACACTAACACTTGTTCAGAAGGAAAGAAAGCACAGTGCCACACATTTTATGTTGCCCTGGAGAGCTTGCAGAGCACTGGGGAAAGGCAGGCAGAGAATTCCCTGCTAGCACCTTCTCTGTGCCTGGGAAGGAGAAGTGTTCACATTGCTTCTCAGAATCGCGTTTGTGCAGCAAACACTAACACTTGTTCAGAAGGAAAGAAAGCACAGAGCCCCACATTTTATGTTGCCCTGGAGAGCTTGCAGAGCACTGGGGAAAGGCAGGCAGAGAATTCCCTGCTAGCACCTTCTCTGTGCCTGGGAAGGAGAAGTGTTCACATTGCTTCGCAGAATCGCGTTTGTGCAGCAAACACTAACACTTGTCCAGAACGAAAGAAAGCACAGAGCCCCAGATTTTATGTTGCCCTGGAGAGCTTGCAGAGCACTGGGGAAAGGCAGGCAGAGAATTCCCTGCTAGCACCTTCTCTGTGCCTGGGAAGCAAAAGTGTTCACATTGCTTCGCAGAACCGCGTTTGTGCAGAAAACACTAACACTTGTTCAGAAGGAAAGAAAGCACAGTGCCACACATTTTATGTTGCCCTGGAGAGCTTGCAGAGCACTGGGGAAAGGCAGGCAGAGAATTCCCTGCTAGCACCTTCTCTGTGCCTGGGAAGGAGAAGTGTTCACATTGCTTCGCAGAATCGCGTTTGTGCAGAAAACACTAACACTTTTTCAGAAGGAAAGAAAGCACAGAGCCCCACATTTTATGTTGCCCTGGAGAGCTTGCAGAGCACTGGGGAAAGGCAGGCAGAGAATTCCCTGCTAGCACCTTCTCTGTGCCTGGGAAGGAGAAGTGTTCACATTGCTTCGCAGAATCGCGTTTGTGCAGAAAACACTAACACTTGTCCAGAACGAAAGAAAGCACAGAGCCCCAGATTTTATGTTGCCCTGGAGAGCTTGCAGAGCACTGGGGAAAGGCAGGCAGAGAATTCCCTGCTAGCACCTTCTCTGTGCCTGGGAAGCAAAAGTGTTCACATTGCTTCTCAGAATCGCGTTTGTGCAGAAAACACTAACACTTGTTCAGAAGGAAAGAAAGCACAGAGCCCCACATTTTATGTTGCCCTGGAGAGCTTGCAGAGCACTGGGGAAAGGCAGGCAGAGAATTCCCTGCTAGCACCTTCTCTGTGCCTGGGAAGGAGAAGTGTTCACATTGCTTCGCAGAATCGCGTTTGTGCAGCAAACACTAACACTTGTTCAGAAGGAAAGAAAGCACAGAGCCCCACATTTTATGTTGCCCTGGAGAGCTTGCAGAGCACTGGGGAAAGGCAGGCAGAGAATTCCCTGCTAGCACCTTCTCTGTGCCTGGGAAGGAGAAGTGTTCACATTGCTTCGCAGAATCGCGTTTGTGCAGAAAACACTAACACTTGTTCAGAAGGAAAGAAAGCACAGAGCCCCACATTTTATGTTGCCCTGGAGAGCTTGCAGAGCACTGGGGAAAGGCAGGCAGAGAATTCCCTGCTAGCACTTTCTCTGTGCCTGGGAAGGAGAAGTGTTCACATTGCTTCGCAGAATCGCGTTTGTGCAGAAAACACTAACACTTGTTCAGAAGGAAAGAAAGCACAGAGCCCCACATTTTATGTTGCCCTGGAGAGCTTGCAGAGCACTGGGGAAAGGCAGGCAGAGAATTCCCTGCTAGCACCTTCTCTGTGCCTGGGAAGGAGAAGTGTTCACATTGCTTCGCAGACTCGCGTTTGTGCAGCAAACACTAACACTTGTTCAGAAGGAAAGAAAGCACAGAGCCCCACATTTTATGTTGCCCTGGAGAGCTTGCAGAGCACTGGGGAAAGGCAGGCAGAGAATTCCCTGCTAGCACCTTCTCTGTGCCTGGGAAGGAGAAGTGTTCACATTGCTTCGCAGAATCGCGTTTGTGCAGAAAACACTAACACTTGTTCAGAAGGAAAGAAAGCACAGAGCCCCACATTTTCTGTTGCCCTGGAGAGCTTGCAGAGCACTGGGGAAAGGCAGGCAGAGAATTCCCTGCTAGCACCTTCTCTGTGCCTGGGAAGGAGAAGTGTTCACATTGCTTCGCAGAATCGCGTTTGTGCAGAAAACACTAACACTTGTTCAGAAGGAAAGAAAGCACAGAGCCCCAGATTTTATGTTGCCCTGGAGAGCTTGCAGAGCACTGGGGAAAGGCAGGCAGAGAATTCCCTGCTAGCACCTTCTCTGTGCCTGGGAAGGAGAAGTGTTCACATTGCTTCTCAGAATCGCGTTTGTGCAGAAAACACTAACACTTGTTCAGAAGGAAAGAAAGCACAGAGCCCCAGATTTTATGTTGCCCTGGAGAGCTTGCAGAGCACTGGGGAAAGGCAGGCAGAGAATTCCCTGCTAGCACCTTCTCTGTGCCTGGGAAGGAGAAGTGTTCACATTGCTTCTCAGAATCGCGTTTGTGCAGAAAACACTAACACTTGTTCAGAAGGAAAGAAAGCACAGAGCCCCACATTTTATGTTGCCATGGAGAGCTTGCAGAGCACTGGGGAAAGGCAGGCAGAGAATTCCCTGCTAGCACCTTCTCTGTGCCTGGGAAGGAGAAGTGTTCACATTGCTTCGCAGAATCGCGTTTGTGCAGCAAACACTAACACTTGTTCAGAAGGAAAGAAAGCACAGAGCCCCACATTTTATGTTGCCCTGGAGAGCTTGCAGAGCACTGGGGAAAGGCAGGCAGAGAATTCCCTGCTAGCACCTTCTCTGTGCCTGGGAAGGAGAAGTGTTCACATTGCTTCGCAGAATCGCGTTTGTGCAGAAAACACTAACACTTGTTCAGAAGGAAAGAAAGCACAGAGCCCCACATTTTATGTTGCCCTGGAGAGCTTGCAGAGCACTGGGGAAAGGCAGGCAGAGAATTCCCTGCTAGCACCTTCTCTGTGCCTGGGAAGGAGAAGTGTTCACATTGCTTCGCAGAATCGCGTTTGTGCAGAAAACACTAACACTTGTTCAGAAGGAAAGAAAGCACAGAGCCCCACATTTTATGTTGCCCTGGAGAGCTTGCAGAGCACTGGGGAAAGGCAGGCAGAGAATTCCCTGCTAGCACTTTCTCTGTGCCTGGGAAGGAGAAGTGTTCACATTGCTTCGCAGAATCGCGTTTGTGCAGAAAACACTAACACTTGTTCAGAAGGAAAGAAAGCACAGAGCCCCAGATTTTATGTTGCCCTGGAGAGCTTGCAGAGCACTGGGGAAAGGCAGGCAGAGAATTCCCTGCTAGCACCTTCTCTGTGCCTGGGAAGGAGAAGTGTTCACATTGCTTCGCAGAACCGCGTTTGTGCAGAAAACACTAACACTTGTTCAGAAGGAAAGAAAGCACAGTGCCACAATTTTATGTTGCCCTGGAGAGCTTGCAGAGCACTGGGGAAAGGCAGGCAGAGAATTCCCTGCTAGCACCTTCTCTGTGCCTGGGAAGGAGAAGTGTTCACATTGCTTCTCAGAATCGCGTTTGTGCAGCAAACACTAACACTTGTTCAGAAGGAAAGAAAGCACAGAGCCCCACATTTTATGTTGCCCTGGAGAGCTTGCAGAGCACTGGGGAAAGGCAGGCAGAGAATTCCCTGCTAGCACCTTCTCTGTGCCTGGGAAGGAGAAGTGTTCACATTGCTTCGCAGAATCGCGTTTGTGCAGCAAACACTAACACTTGTTCAGAAGGAAAGAAAGCACAGAGCCCCACATTTTATGTTGCCCTGGAGAGCTTGCAGAGCACTGGGGAAAGGCAGGCAGAGAATTCCCTGCTAGCACCTTCTCTGTGCCTGGGAAGGAGAAGTGTTCACATTGCTTCGCAGAATCGCGTTTGTGCAGCAAACACTAACACTTGTTCAGAAGGAAAGAAAGCACAGAGCCCCACATTTTATGTTGCCCTGGAGAGCTTGCAGAGCACTGGGGAAAGGCAGGCAGAGAATTCCCTGCTAGCACCTTCTCTGTGCCTGGGAAGGAGAAGTGTTCACATTGCTTCGCAGAATCGCGTTTGTGCAGAAAACACTAACACTTGTTCAGAAGGAAAGAAAGCACAGAGCCCCACATTTTATGTTGCCCTGGAGAGCTTGCAGAGCACTGGGGAAAGGCAGGCAGAGAATTCCCTGCTAGCACTTTCTCTGTGCCTGGGAAGGAGAAGTGTTCACATTGCTTCGCAGAATCGCGTTTGTGCAGAAAACACTAACACTTGTTCAGAAGGAAAGAAAGCACAGAGCCCCAGATTTTATGTTGCCCTGGAGAGCTTGCAGAGCACTGGGGAAAGGCAGGCAGAGAATTCCCTGCTAGCACCTTCTCTGTGCCTGGGAAGGAGAAGTGTTCACATTGCTTCGCAGAACCGCGTTTGTGCAGAAAACACTAACACTTGTTCAGAAGGAAAGAAAGCACAGTGCCACACATTTTATGTTGCCCTGGAGAGCTTGCAGAGCACTGGGGAAAGGCAGGCAGAGAATTCCCTGCTAGCACCTTCTCTGTGCCTGGGAAGGAGAAGTGTTCACATTGCTTCGCAGAATCGCGTTTGTGCAGCAAACACTAACACTTTTTCAGAAGGAAAGAAAGCACAGAGCCCCAGATTTTATGTTGCCCTGGAGAGCTTGCAGAGCACTGGGGAAAGGCAGGCAGAGAATTCCCTGCTAGCACCTTCTCTGTGCCTGGGAAGGAGAAGTGTTCACATTGCTTCGCAGAATCGCGTTTGTGCAGCAAACACTAACACTTGTCCAGAACGAAAGAAAGCACAGAGCCCCACATTTTATGTTGCCCTGGAGAGCTTGCAGAGCACTGGGGAAAGGCAGGCAGAGAATTCCCTGCTAGCACCTTCTCTGTGCCTGGGAAGCAAAAGTGTTCACATTGCTTCTCAGAATCGCGTTTGTGCAGAAAACACTAACACTTGTTCAGAAGGAAAGAAAGCACAGAGCCCCACATTTTATGTTGCCCTGGAGAGCTTGCAGAGCACTGGGGAAAGGCAGGCAGAGAATTCCCTGCTAGCACCTTCTCTGTGCCTGGGAAGGAGAAGTGTTCACATTGCTTCTCAGAATCGCGTTTGTGCAGAAAACACTAACACTTGTTCAGAAGGAAAGAAAGCACAGAGCCCCACATTTTATGTTGCCCTGGAGAGCTTGCAGAGCACTGGGGAAAGGCAGGCAGAGAATTCCCTGCTAGCACCTTCTCTGTGCCTGGGAAGGAGAAGTGTTCACATTGCTTCGCAGAATCGCGTTTGTGCAGAAAACACTAACACTTGTTCAGAAGGAAAGAAAGCACAGAGCCCCACATTTTATGTTGCCCTGGAGAGCTTGCAGAGCACTGGGGAAAGGCAGGCAGAGAATTCCCTGCTAGCACTTTCTCTGTGCCTGGGAAGGAGAAGTGTTCACATTGCTTCGCAGAATCGCGTTTGTGCAGAAAACACTAACACTTGTTCAGAAGGAAAGAAAGCACAGAGCCCCAGATTTTATGTTGCCCTGGAGAGCTTGCAGAGCACTGGGGAAAGGCAGGCAGAGAATTCCCTGCTAGCACCTTCTCTGTGCCTGGGAAGGAGAAGTGTTCACATTGCTTCGCAGACTCGCGTTTGTGCAGCAAACACTAACACTTGTTCAGAAGGAAAGAAAGCACAGAGCCCCACATTTTATGTTGCCCTGGAGAGCTTGCAGAGCACTGGGGAAAGGCAGGCAGAGAATTCCCTGCTAGCACCTTCTCTGTGCCTGGGAAGGAGAAGTGTTCACATTGCTTCGCAGACTCGCGTTTGTGCAGCAAACACTAACACTTGTTCAGAAGGAAAGAAAGCACAGAGCCCCACATTTTATGTTGCCCTGGAGAGCTTGCAGAGCACTGGGGAAAGGCAGGCAGAGAATTCCCTGCTAGCACCTTCTCTGTGCCTGGGAAGGAGAAGTGTTCACATTGCTTCGCAGAATCGCGTTTGTGCAGAAAACACTAACACTTGTCCAGAACGAAAGAAAGCACAGAGCCCCAGATTTTATGTTGCCCTGGAGAGCTTGCAGAGCACTGGGGAAAGGCAGGCAGAGAATTCCCTGCTAGCACCTTCTCTGTGCCTGGGAAGGAGAAGTGTTCACATTGCTTCGCAGAATCGCGTTTGTGCAGAAAACACTAACACTTCTTCAGAAGGAAAGAAAGCACAGAGCCCCAGATTTTATGTTGCCCTGGAGAGCTTGCAGAGCACTGGGGAAAGGCAGGCAGAGAATTCCCTGCTAGCACCTTCTCTGTGCCTGGGAAGGAGAAGTGTTCACATTGCTTCGCAGAATCGCGTTTGTGCAGAAAACACTAACACTTGTTCAGAAGGAAAGAAAGCACAGAGCCCGAGGCTTTATGTTGCCCTGGAGAGCTTGCAGAGCACTGGGGAAAGGCAGGCAGAGAATTCCCTGCTAGCACCTTCTCTGTGCCTGGGAAGGAGAAGTGTTCACATTGCTTCGCAGAATCGCGTTTGTGCAGCAAACACTAACACTTGTTCAGAAGGAAAGAAAGCACAGAGCCCCACATTTTATGTTGCCCTGGAGAGCTTGCAGAGCACTGGGGAAAGGCAGGCAGAGAATTCCCTGCTAGCACCTTCTCTGTGCCTGGGAAGGAGAAGTGTTCACATTGCTTCGCAGAATCGCGTTTGTGCAGAAAACACTAACACTTGTTCAGAAGGAAAGAAAGCACAGAGCCCCACATTTTATGTTGCCCTGGAGAGCTTGCAGAGCACTGGGGAAAGGCAGGCAGAGAATTCCCTGCTAGCACCTTCTCTGTGCCTGGGAAGGAGAAGTGTTCACATTGCTTTGCAGAATCGCGTTTGTGCAGAAAACACTAACACTTGTTCAGAAGGAAAGAAAGCACAGAGCCCCACATTTTATGTTGCCCTGGAGAGCTTGCAGAGCACTGGGGAAAGGCAGGCAGAGAATTCCCTGCTAGCACCTTCTCTGTGCCTGGGAAGGAGAAGTGTTCACATTGCTTCGCAGAATCGCGTTTGTGCAGAAAACACTAACACTTGTTCAGAAGGAAAGAAAGCACAGAGCCCCACATTTTATGTTGCCCTGGAGTGCTTGCAGAGCACTGGGGAAAAGCAGGCAGAGAATTCCCTGCTAGCACCTTCTCTGTGCCTGGGAAGGAGAAGTGTTCACATTGCTTCGCAGAATCGCGTTTGTGCAGCAAACACTAACACTTGTCCAGAACGAAAGAAAGCACAGAGCCCCACATTTTCTGTTGCCCTGGAGAGCTTGCAGAGCACTGGGGAAAGGCAGGCAGAGAATTCCCTGCTAGCACCTTCTCTGTGCCTGGGAAGGAGAAGTGTTCACATTGCTTCGCAGAATCGCGTTTGTGCAGAAAACACTAACACTTGTTCAGAAGGAAAGAAAGCACAGAGCCCCACATTTTATGTTGCCCTGGCGAGCTTGCAGAGCACTGGGGAAAGGCAGGCAGAGAATTCCCTGCTAGCACCTTCTCTGTGCCTGGGAAGGAGAAGTGTTCACATTGCTTCTCAGAATCGCGTTTGTGCAGAAAACACTAACACTTGTTCAGAAGGAAAGAAAGCACAGAGCCCCACATTTTATGTTGCCCTGGAGAGCTTGCAGAGCACTGGGGAAAGGCAGGCAGAGAATTCCCTGCTAGCACCTTCTCTGTGCCTGGGAAGGAGAAGTGTTCACATTGCTTCTCAGAATCGCGTTTGTGCAGAAAACACTAACACTTGTTCAGAAGGAAAGAAAGCACAGAGCCCCAGATTTTATGTTGCCCTGGAGAGCTTGCAGAGCACTGGGGAAAGGCAGGCAGAGAATTCCCTGCTAGCACCTTCTCTGTGCCTGGGAAGGAGAAGTGTTCACATTGCTTCGCAGAATCGCGTTTGTGCAGAAAACACTAACACTTGTCCAGAACGAAAGAAAGCACAGAGCCCCAGATTTTATGTTGCCCTGGAGAGCTTGCAGAGCACTGGGGAAAGGCAGGCAGAGAATTCCCTGCTAGCACCTTCTCTGTGCCTGGGAAGGAGAAGTGTTCACACTGCTTCGCAGAATCGCGTTTGTGCAGAAAACACTAACACTTGTTCAGAAGGAAAGAAAGCACAGAGCCCCACATTTTATGTTGCCCTGGAGAGCTTGCAGAGCACTGGGGAAAGGCAGGCAGAGAATTCCCTGCTAGCACCTTCTCTGTGCCTGGGAAGGAGAAGTGTTCACATTGCTTCTCAGAATCGCGTTTGTGCAGAAAACACTAACACTTGTTCAGAAGGAAAGAAAGCACAGAGCCCCACATTTTATGTTGCCCTGGAGAGCTTGCAGAGCACTGGGGAAAGGCAGGCAGAGAATTCCCTGCTAGCACCTTCTCTGTGCCTGGGAAGGAGAAGTGTTCACATTGCTTCGCAGAATCGCGTTTGTGCAGCAAACACTAACACTTGTCCAGAACGAAAGAAAGCACAGAGCCCCAGATTTTATGTTGCCCTGGAGAGCTTGCAGAGCACTGGGGAAAGGCAGGCAGAGAATTCCCTGCTAGCACCTTCTCTGTGCCTGGGAAGCAAAAGTGTTCACATTGCTTCTCAGAATCGCGTTTGTGCAGAAAACACTAACACTTGTTCAGAAGGAAAGAAAGCACAGAGCCCCACATTTTATGTTGCCCTGGAGAGCTTGCAGAGCACTGGGGAAAGGCAGGCAGAGAATTCCCTGCTAGCACCTTCTCTGTGCCTGGGAAGGAGAAGTGTTCACATTGCTTCGCAGAATCGCGTTTGTGCAGAAAACACTAACACTTGTTCAGAAGGAAAGAAAGCACAGAGCCCCACATTTTATGTTGCCCTGGAGAGCTTGCAGAGCACTGGGGAAAGGCAGGCAGAGAATTCCCTGCTAGCACCTTCTCTGTGCCTGGGAAGGAGAAGTGTTCACATTGCTTCGCAGAATCGCGTTTGTGCAGAAAACACTAACACTTGTTCAGAAGGAAAGAAAGCACAGAGCCCCACATTTTATGTTGCCCTGGAGAGCTTGCAGAGCACTGGGGAAAGGCAGGCAGAGAATTCCCTGCTAGCACTTTCTCTGTGCCTGGGAAGGAGAAGTGTTCACATTGCTTCTCAGAATCGCGTTTGTGCAGAAAACACTAACACTTGTTCAGAAGGAAAGAAAGCACAGAGCCCCACATTTTATGTTGCCCTGGAGAGCTTGCAGAGCACTGGGGAAAGGCAGGCAGAGAATTCCCTGCTAGCACCTTCTCTGTGCCTGGGAAGGAGAAGTGTTCACATTGCTTCGCAGAATCGCGTTTGTGCAGCAAACACTAACACTTGTTCAGAAGGAAAGAAAGCACAGAGCCCCACATTTTATGTTGCCCTGGAGAGCTTGCAGAGCACTGGGGAAAGGCAGGCAGAGAATTCCCTGCTAGCACCTTCTCTGTGCCTGGGAAGGAGAAGTGTTCACATTGCTTCGCAGAATCGCGTTTGTGCAGAAAACACTAACACTTGTTCAGAAGGAAAGAAAGCACAGAGCCCCACATTTTATGTTGCCCTGGAGAGCTTGCAGAGCACTGGGGAAAGGCAGGCAGAGAATTCCCTGCTAGCACTTTCTCTGTGCCTGGGAAGGAGAAGTGTTCACATTGCTTCGCAGAATCGCGTTTGTGCAGAAAACACTAACACTTGTTCAGAAGGAAAGAAAGCACAGAGCCCCAGATTTTATGTTGCCCTGGAGAGCTTGCAGAGCACTGGGGAAAGGCAGGCAGAGAATTCCCTGCTAGCACCTTCTCTGTGCCTGGGAAGGAGAAGTGTTCACATTGCTTCGCAGAATCGCGTTTGTGCAGAAAACACTAACACTTGTTCAGAAGGAAAGAAAGCACAGAGCCCGAGGATTTATGTTGCCCTGGAGAGCTTGCAGAGCACTGGGGAAAGGCAGGCAGAGAATTCCCTGCTAGCACCTTCTCTGTGCCTGGGAAGGAGAAGTGTTCACATTGCTTCGCAGAATCGCGTTTGTGCAGAAAACACTAACACTTGTTCAGAAGGAAAGAAAGCACAGAGCCCCACATTTTATGTTGCCCTGGAGAGCTTGCAGAGCACTGGGGAAAGGCAGGCAGAGAATTCCCTGCTAGCACCTTCTCTGTGCCTGGGAAGGAGAAGTGTTCACATTGCTTCTCAGAATCGCGTTTGTGCAGAAACACTAACACTTGTTCAGAAGGAAAGAAAGCACAGAGCCCCACATTTTATGTTGCCCTGGAGAGCTTGCAGAGCACTGGGGAAAGGCAGGCAGCGAATTCCCTGCTAGCACCTTCTCTGTGCCTGGGAAGGAGAAGTGTTCACATTGCTTCGCAGAATCGCGTTTGTGCAGCAAACACTAACACTTGTCCAGAAGGAAAGAAAGCACAGAGCCCCACATTTTATGTTGCCCTGGAGAGCTTGCAGAGCACTGGGGAAAGGCAGGCAGAGAATTCCCTGCTAGCACCTTCTCTGTGCCTGGGAAGGAGAAGTGTTCACATTGCTTCTCAGAATCGCGTTTGTGCAGAAAACACTAACACTTGTTCAGAAGGAAAGAAAGCACAGAGCCCCACATTTTCTGTTGCCCTGGAGAGCTTGCAGAGCACTGGGGAAAGGCAGGCAGAGAATTCCCTGCTAGCACCTTCTCTGTGCCTGGGAAGGAGAAGTGTTCACATTGCTTCGCAGAATCGCGTTTGTGCAGAAAACACTAACACTTGTTCAGAAGGAAAGAAAGCACAGAGCCCCACATTTTATGTTGCCCTGGCGAGCTTGCAGAGCACTGGGGAAAGGCAGGCAGAGAATTCCCTGCTAGCACCTTCTCTGTGCCTGGGAAGGAGAAGTGTTCACATTGCTTCGCAGAATCGCGTTTGTGCAGAAAACACTAACACTTGTCCAGAACGAAAGAAAGCACAGAGCCCCAGATTTTATGTTGCCCTGGAGAGCTTGCAGAGCACTGGGGAAAGGCAGGCAGAGAATTCCCTGCTAGCACCTTCTCTGTGCCTGGGAAGGAGAAGTGTTCACATTGCTTCGCAGAATCGCGTTTGTGCAGAAAACACTAACACTTGTTCAGAAGGAAAGAAAGCACAGAGCCCCACATTTTATGTTGCCCTGGAGAGCTTGCAGAGCACTGGGGAAAGGCAGGCAGAGAATTCCCTGCTAGCACCTTCTCTGTGCCTGGGAAGGAGAAGTGTTCACATTGCTTCTCAGAATCGCGTTTGTGCAGAAAACACTAACACTTGTTCAGAAGGAAAGAAAGCACAGAGCCCCAGATTTTATGTTGCCCTGGAGAGCTTGCAGAGCACTGGGGAAAGGCAGGCAGAGAATTCCCTGCTAGCACCTTCTCTGTGCCTGGGAAGGAGAAGTGTTCACATTGCTTCGCAGAACCGCGTTTGTGCAGAAAACACTAACACTTGTTCAGAAGGAAAGAAAGCACAGTGCCACACATTTTATGTTGCCCTGGAGAGCTTGCAGAGCACTGGGGAAAGGCAGGCAGAGAATTCCCTGCTAGCACCTTCTCTGTGCCTGGGAAGGAGAAGTGTTCACATTGCTTCTCAGAATCGCGTTTGTGCAGCAAACACTAACACTTGTTCAGAAGGAAAGAAAGCACAGAGCCCCACATTTTATGTTGCCCTGGAGAGCTTGCAGAGCACTGGGGAAAGGCAGGCAGAGAATTCCCTGCTAGCACCTTCTCTGTGCCTGGGAAGGAGAAGTGTTCACATTGCTTCGCAGAATCGCGTTTGTGCAGCAAACACTAACACTTGTCCAGAACGAAAGAAAGCACAGAGCCCCAGATTTTATGTTGCCCTGGAGAGCTTGCAGAGCACTGGGGAAAGGCAGGCAGAGAATTCCCTGCTAGCACCTTCTCTGTGCCTGGGAAGCAAAAGTGTTCACATTGCTTCGCAGAACCGCGTTTGTGCAGAAAACACTAACACTTGTTCAGAAGGAAAGAAAGCACAGTGCCACACATTTTATGTTGCCCTGGAGAGCTTGCAGAGCACTGGGGAAAGGCAGGCAGAGAATTCCCTGCTAGCACCTTCTCTGTGCCTGGGAAGGAGAAGTGTTCACATTGCTTCGCAGAATCGCGTTTGTGCAGCAAACACTAACACTTGTTCAGAAGGAAAGAAAGCACAGAGCCCCACATTTTATGTTGCCCTGGAGAGCTTGCAGAGCACTGGGGAAAGGCAGGCAGAGAATTCCCTGCTAGCACCTTCTCTGTGCCTGGGAAGGAGAAGTGTTCACATTGCTTCGCAGAATCGCGTTTGTGCAGAAAACACTAACACTTGTCCAGAACGAAAGAAAGCACAGAGCCCCAGATTTTATGTTGCCCTGGAGAGCTTGCAGAGCACTGGGGAAAGGCAGGCAGAGAATTCCCTGCTAGCACCTTCTCTGTGCCTGGGAAGCAAAAGTGTTCACATTGCTTCTCAGAATCGCGTTTGTGCAGAAAACACTAACACTTGTTCAGAAGGAAAGAAAGCACAGAGCCCCACATTTTATGTTGCCCTGGAGAGCTTGCAGAGCACTGGGGAAAGGCAGGCAGAGAATTCCCTGCTAGCACCTTCTCTGTGCCTGGGAAGGAGAAGTGTTCACATTGCTTCGCAGAATCGCGTTTGTGCAGCAAACACTAACACTTGTTCAGAAGGAAAGAAAGCACAGAGCCCCACATTTTATGTTGCCCTGGAGAGCTTGCAGAGCACTGGGGAAAGGCAGGCAGAGAATTCCCTGCTAGCACCTTCTCTGTGCCTGGGAAGGAGAAGTGTTCACATTGCTTCGCAGAATCGCGTTTGTGCAGAAAACACTAACACTTGTTCAGAAGGAAAGAAAGCACAGAGCCCCACATTTTATGTTGCCCTGGAGAGCTTGCAGAGCACTGGGGAAAGGCAGGCAGAGAATTCCCTGCTAGCACTTTCTCTGTGCCTGGGAAGGAGAAGTGTTCACATTGCTTCGCAGAATCGCGTTTGTGCAGAAAACACTAACACTTGTTCAGAAGGAAAGAAAGCACAGAGCCCCACATTTTATGTTGCCCTGGAGAGCTTGCAGAGCACTGGGGAAAGGCAGGCAGAGAATTCCCTGCTAGCACCTTCTCTGTGCCTGGGAAGGAGAAGTGTTCACATTGCTTCGCAGACTCGCGTTTGTGCAGCAAACACTAACACTTGTTCAGAAGGAAAGAAAGCACAGAGCCCCACATTTTATGTTGCCCTGGAGAGCTTGCAGAGCACTGGGGAAAGGCAGGCAGAGAATTCCCTGCTAGCACCTTCTCTGTGCCTGGGAAGGAGAAGTGTTCACATTGCTTCGCAGAATCGCGTTTGTGCAGAAAACACTAACACTTGTTCAGAAGGAAAGAAAGCACAGAGCCCCACATTTTCTGTTGCCCTGGAGAGCTTGCAGAGCACTGGGGAAAGGCAGGCAGAGAATTCCCTGCTAGCACCTTCTCTGTGCCTGGGAAGGAGAAGTGTTCACATTGCTTCGCAGAATCGCGTTTGTGCAGAAAACACTAACACTTGTTCAGAAGGAAAGAAAGCACAGAGCCCCAGATTTTATGTTGCCCTGGAGAGCTTGCAGAGCACTGGGGAAAGGCAGGCAGAGAATTCCCTGCTAGCACCTTCTCTGTGCCTGGGAAGGAGAAGTGTTCACATTGCTTCTCAGAATCGCGTTTGTGCAGAAAACACTAACACTTGTTCAGAAGGAAAGAAAGCACAGAGCCCCAGATTTTATGTTGCCCTGGAGAGCTTGCAGAGCACTGGGGAAAGGCAGGCAGAGAATTCCCTGCTAGCACCTTCTCTGTGCCTGGGAAGGAGAAGTGTTCACATTGCTTCTCAGAATCGCGTTTGTGCAGAAAACACTAACACTTGTTCAGAAGGAAAGAAAGCACAGAGCCCCACATTTTATGTTGCCATGGAGAGCTTGCAGAGCACTGGGGAAAGGCAGGCAGAGAATTCCCTGCTAGCACCTTCTCTGTGCCTGGGAAGGAGAAGTGTTCACATTGCTTCGCAGAATCGCGTTTGTGCAGCAAACACTAACACTTGTTCAGAAGGAAAGAAAGCACAGAGCCCCACATTTTATGTTGCCCTGGAGAGCTTGCAGAGCACTGGGGAAAGGCAGGCAGAGAATTCCCTGCTAGCACCTTCTCTGTGCCTGGGAAGGAGAAGTGTTCACATTGCTTCGCAGAATCGCGTTTGTGCAGAAAACACTAACACTTGTTCAGAAGGAAAGAAAGCACAGAGCCCCACATTTTATGTTGCCCTGGAGAGCTTGCAGAGCACTGGGGAAAGGCAGGCAGAGAATTCCCTGCTAGCACCTTCTCTGTGCCTGGGAAGGAGAAGTGTTCACATTGCTTCGCAGAATCGCGTTTGTGCAGAAAACACTAACACTTGTTCAGAAGGAAAGAAAGCACAGAGCCCCACATTTTATGTTGCCCTGGAGAGCTTGCAGAGCACTGGGGAAAGGCAGGCAGAGAATTCCCTGCTAGCACTTTCTCTGTGCCTGGGAAGGAGAAGTGTTCACATTGCTTCGCAGAATCGCGTTTGTGCAGAAAACACTAACACTTGTTCAGAAGGAAAGAAAGCACAGAGCCCCAGATTTTATGTTGCCCTGGAGAGCTTGCAGAGCACTGGGGAAAGGCAGGCAGAGAATTCCCTGCTAGCACCTTCTCTGTGCCTGGGAAGGAGAAGTGTTCACATTGCTTCGCAGAACCGCGTTTGTGCAGAAAACACTAACACTTGTTCAGAAGGAAAGAAAGCACAGTGCCACAATTTTATGTTGCCCTGGAGAGCTTGCAGAGCACTGGGGAAAGGCAGGCAGAGAATTCCCTGCTAGCACCTTCTCTGTGCCTGGGAAGGAGAAGTGTTCACATTGCTTCTCAGAATCGCGTTTGTGCAGCAAACACTAACACTTGTTCAGAAGGAAAGAAAGCACAGAGCCCCACATTTTATGTTGCCCTGGAGAGCTTGCAGAGCACTGGGGAAAGGCAGGCAGAGAATTCCCTGCTAGCACCTTCTCTGTGCCTGGGAAGGAGAAGTGTTCACATTGCTTCGCAGAATCGCGTTTGTGCAGCAAACACTAACACTTGTTCAGAAGGAAAGAAAGCACAGAGCCCCACATTTTATGTTGCCCTGGAGAGCTTGCAGAGCACTGGGGAAAGGCAGGCAGAGAATTCCCTGCTAGCACCTTCTCTGTGCCTGGGAAGGAGAAGTGTTCACATTGCTTCGCAGAATCGCGTTTGTGCAGCAAACACTAACACTTGTTCAGAAGGAAAGAAAGCACAGAGCCCCACATTTTATGTTGCCCTGGAGAGCTTGCAGAGCACTGGGGAAAGGCAGGCAGAGAATTCCCTGCTAGCACCTTCTCTGTGCCTGGGAAGGAGAAGTGTTCACATTGCTTCGCAGAATCGCGTTTGTGCAGAAAACACTAACACTTGTTCAGAAGGAAAGAAAGCACAGAGCCCCACATTTTATGTTGCCCTGGAGAGCTTGCAGAGCACTGGGGAAAGGCAGGCAGAGAATTCCCTGCTAGCACCTTCTCTGTGCCTGGGAAGGAGAAGTGTTCACATTGCTTCGCAGAACCGCGTTTGTGCAGAAAACACTAACACTTGTTCAGAAGGAAAGAAAGCACAGTGCCACACATTTTATGTTGCCCTGGAGAGCTTGCAGAGCACTGGGGAAAGGCAGGCAGAGAATTCCCTGCTAGCACCTTCTCTGTGCCTGGGAAGGAGAAGTGTTCACATTGCTTCGCAGAATCGCGTTTGTGCAGCAAACACTAACACTTTTTCAGAAGGAAAGAAAGCACAGAGCCCCAGATTTTATGTTGCCCTGGAGAGCTTGCAGAGCACTGGGGAAAGGCAGGCAGAGAATTCCCTGCTAGCACCTTCTCTGTGCCTGGGAAGGAGAAGTGTTCACATTGCTTCGCAGAATCGCGTTTGTGCAGCAAACACTAACACTTGTCCAGAACGAAAGAAAGCACAGAGCCCCACATTTTATGTTGCCCTGGAGAGCTTGCAGAGCACTGGGGAAAGGCAGGCAGAGAATTCCCTGCTAGCACCTTCTCTGTGCCTGGGAAGCAAAAGTGTTCACATTGCTTCTCAGAATCGCGTTTGTGCAGAAAACACTAACACTTGTTCAGAAGGAAAGAAAGCACAGAGCCCCACATTTTATGTTGCCCTGGAGAGCTTGCAGAGCACTGGGGAAAGGCAGGCAGAGAATTCCCTGCTAGCACCTTCTCTGTGCCTGGGAAGGAGAAGTGTTCACATTGCTTCTCAGAATCGCGTTTGTGCAGAAAACACTAACACTTGTTCAGAAGGAAAGAAAGCACAGAGCCCCACATTTTATGTTGCCCTGGAGAGCTTGCAGAGCACTGGGGAAAGGCAGGCAGAGAATTCCCTGCTAGCACCTTCTCTGTGCCTGGGAAGGAGAAGTGTTCACATTGCTTCGCAGAATCGCGTTTGTGCAGAAAACACTAACACTTGTTCAGAAGGAAAGAAAGCACAGAGCCCCACATTTTATGTTGCCCTGGAGAGCTTGCAGAGCACTGGGGAAAGGCAGGCAGAGAATTCCCTGCTAGCACTTTCTCTGTGCCTGGGAAGGAGAAGTGTTCACATTGCTTCGCAGAATCGCGTTTGTGCAGAAAACACTAACACTTGTTCAGAAGGAAAGAAAGCACAGAGCCCCAGATTTTATGTTGCCCTGGAGAGCTTGCAGAGCACTGGGGAAAGGCAGGCAGAGAATTCCCTGCTAGCACCTTCTCTGTGCCTGGGAAGGAGAAGTGTTCACATTGCTTCGCAGACTCGCGTTTGTGCAGCAAACACTAACACTTGTTCAGAAGGAAAGAAAGCACAGAGCCCCACATTTTATGTTGCCCTGGAGAGCTTGCAGAGCACTGGGGAAAGGCAGGCAGAGAATTCCCTGCTAGCACCTTCTCTGTGCCTGGGAAGGAGAAGTGTTCACATTGCTTCGCAGACTCGCGTTTGTGCAGCAAACACTAACACTTGTTCAGAAGGAAAGAAAGCACAGAGCCCCACATTTTATGTTGCCCTGGAGAGCTTGCAGAGCACTGGGGAAAGGCAGGCAGAGAATTCCCTGCTAGCACCTTCTCTGTGCCTGGGAAGGAGAAGTGTTCACATTGCTTCGCAGAATCGCGTTTGTGCAGAAAACACTAACACTTGTCCAGAACGAAAGAAA